>JBBPTN010000132.1:0-45672 GCA_038094075.1 Xerocomus spinulosus | reverse complement strand
AAAAAAGCAGCGAGCGGGAAGCGGGTAAGGGAGCGACGATATGACAAAAAGGCGGGATCAAGGAAAACACCGGATGGCAGAGGTGGAGGTTCATGACGACAAAGCGGACAGGAGCAGGAAGAGTCACGGGAAGAGACAGGCCGAAGGTGCATAGTAGGATGGGGCCGTGGCGCCGTAGGATGTCGACGATGGAAGTCAGTAATGGCCTGAGTCGCATGTGGGAGGTCGGAGGCGCGTTTCCACTCACGTTCCTCACGAGGAAACCCCTTCCAATGAAGCAAATATTCGAGATGACCACGGTGATCACGACTGTCAACAATATAATCAATTTCTTGCTCCGGTTGGTCGTCAATAAAGTCAGGAGGAGGTGGAGGACGACGCAATTGGGAAGGGTACTCCCCTTTGCGATAAGGCCACAGGAGGCATTCGTTAAACACGGGGTAGATACCCTTCCAAGCATGATCCAACTTGAGTTTATAGGATCCAGGGGAAACTTTCCGTTCAATCTTGAACGGTCCGTAGCGTTTATCGTCCAATTTCTTAGAGGGGCGATCTGAACGGATGTTGGTAGCCTCAAGAAGAACGAGGTCCCCTGGTTTATAGTCAGGTCGCTCCGAGGCAGACCGATCATGAAAGCGTTTCATATCGGCTGCCGCATGCTTCAGTGCGAGCTCTGCTTCCTCACGCGTTTGTTTCATCAATTCCACAAATTCTTTCGCAGCCTCGTTCCGCACCACTCGTCGTCGATCCAGTCCGATGGATGGCTGTTGACCGTAGTTCAGAAGGAAGGGTGAATAACCTGTCGCAGACGAAGTTTTCTGGTTATGTGCGAATTCAGCAAGGGGGAGCCAATCCGCCCAGTCCGTCTGCCGATGGTTCGTATAAATGCGCAAGTATTGCTCCACCTCAGCGTTGAAGCGTTCAGTCTGACCATCCGTTTGTGGATGATAGGCGGTGGATGGGTTTGCTTCAATACGAAGAAGTGCGTACAGGTCGCCCATGAAGGAGGAGACAAATTGCGGTCCTCGGTCAGAGATCACCTTTTGGGGTGTACCATGGAGCTTGAAGACATGATCACGGTATAGGGTAGCGACGCCAGCAGCGGAAATAGTATCTGCCACAGGAAAGAGATGAATCATCTTTGAAAACCGATCTACGACGACAAGGATGGCATTTTTTCCGTTTGATTCTGGTAAGGGACCAATGAGATCGATGGAGATTATCTCCCAGGGGCTCGACGGAACTGTATGCGGATGAAGGGGGGTTGTATGTGATGTTCGCTTGGGTTTGATTCGCTGACAAGTGTCGCAACCCAGCACATAACGTTCACAATCACGTCGTAGAGTAGGCCAATAATATTTAGCCATAATGAGGTCGCGCGTGCGTCGGATACCCGGATGTCCTGCAAGTGGATGGTCGTGATTCTCTTGTAGAAGACGTTCTCGCAATGGCTCATCCTTCGGCACATATAACAAGTCCTTCCAGTGAATCAGCCCATCCGTTCGTGACCATGGACCATTCTTCCGTTCCAATCCTCGCCTCACAAATCTTTCCACCTTATACTGTGTTTGCGCAATGATCGTCTCTGGGGAATCAGGAAAATTGGACGCCCGAACGAAAAGGGTTGATGGGAGAAGAACACATTGTGTGTTATCAGAGTCGGCGTCCTGTCGAAAATCAGGACGTCGAGAGAGGGGGTCGGCAGGATTGGAACGACCAGGTCGATGAATGATAGTGAAGTGGTACTCCTGCAACATCTGCTGCCAACGCGCTTGGCGACGGGAGAGGTCTTGAGGACGAGTCCAATAGGCCAGATTTTTATGATCTGTCCAGACCTCAAATGGGTGAGTAGCCCCCAACAGGTAATGACGCCATTCGCGAAGGGCAAAAATAATTGCATAGAGTTCCAGATCGGCGGCATGGTAGTTACGTTCCGTAGTAGAGAGCGAGTGAGAGATAAAAGCAATCGGGCGCCAATGGTCTTCCTGTTTTTGCGAAAGGATAGCACCGAGACCAACTCCTGATCCGTCTGTTTCAACACGGAAAGGATCGGTATCAGTGGGAATGGAGAGGATAGGTGCAGAGGTGAGAAGAGACTTGAGACGATCAAAACTGGCTTGGCATTCCTCCGTCCATGTGAACGCTCGTTTACTTGAGGTGAGAGCATTCAATGGGCGGGCGATAGCAGCAAAACCTCTAATGAAGCGGCGATAAAAATTCAGGAAACCAAGAAAACTGCGTAACTCCTTTTGTGTAGATGGAGTAGGCCAGCACGTGATGGCTTCGACCTTCAGGGGATCCATCCGTATTCCCTCTCGAGAGACAATGAGTCCAAGGTACTCTGTTTCGTGTGCCTCAAAATCACACTTCTCGTGCTTCAGATAGAGCTTGTTTTCACGGAGGATTTGAAGAACACGACAGACATCTCGTTCGTGCTGTTCCTTCGTGATCGAGTAGATTAGAATGTCATCCATGTAGATAACTACTCGCCCTTCATTGATCATATCACGAAACAAGTGATTCATCATCGTCTGAAAGGTTGCAGGGGAATTTGTGAGTCCAAAGAACATCACAAGTGGTTCGAAAAGACCCCGATTGGTTCGAAATGCCGCCTTCCACTCATCGCCTTCTTTCATCCGAACATTGTTGTAACCCCAGCGTATATCCAGCTTCGTAAAGTAGCTCGCCCCCTTCAATTTATCGATTAGCTCTGAAATAAGAGGAAGTGGGTACCGATTCTTGACCGTGATATTATTCAGGCGACGATAATCTTGAACAGGGCGAAGACGGCCATCTTTCTTTTTTACGAAGAAAAAAGGAGAGGCGAAAGGTGACTTTGATGGACGGATACGTCCGGTCTGTAGATTCTCCTCCAAGAAGGAGTCAAGTTCCTGTTGCTCCGATGGTGACAAATTATAGGTTTTGCAATCGATGATATGGTCACCTGGAGTAAGCTCAATCGTATGGTCCCATGGACGATGAGGGGGTAACTCGTCAAAACTCTCTTTTGCAAAGACATCCTCGAAGCAGTGGACGTATGCAGGGGCAACCTCCCGAAAGGATTTCCGTGGCTTGGCATTCGCTGATGCAGCAGCGATATCAGTGGAGACAGTTTGCATGTATTCAGCAACATCCAGTTGGAACAACTGCTCTCCGTCTGCAAACCTAACACAATCTGATTCATCCTCATCTTCTAGGGAAGAGAAACTAGAGGTGTGGTCATTGGCACAGCGGAATGTAAGACTGGCCGTTTTCCAATCAATCGCCGGGTTATGTAGACGTAACCAGTCGTGACCCAAGAAGACTGTGTTGGTCCCAAGATTGGTTACTGCTAACGCAATCTGCTCTTCATGGTCATGGATGCGTAGTCCTAGAACAACAAAATCCTCGATCCGGCCAGCTGAATTCAACGTGCCATCCGCGTTATACACGGGAATAGGATGGGGAAGTTTGAATGTCTGTACCCCTTTGTCTATGATGAAAGACCGGTCGATGGAAGAACCCGTACATCCAGAGTCGACCAAGACTGTGGTGGGAAAAATTCGTGCATCTGGAGCGGTAAGAGTGGCGGGAATTTCTAATGATTGAGTTGATCGGACGGAGCGGATGAAACGAGGTGGACGTTGAAGGTCAGCAAGGATTAAGTACGAGTCGTCAGGTGAAAGATGTTGAATGGAGGTAATGAGATCTGGGTTGACCTCGGCGAGACGAGAGTCATGTACGAAGGAACGAACATGGGAAAGTGCACGATCAAGATCCCGTTCATCGATTACTGACTTCATCCACCGCAAGGACCAGGGTATGGCGGGAATACACCGTGGCGGACTTTGCGATCTTGATTTCTTGCGCGGCGCACGTAAACGAGTCCTTCCTGGTCCTTCCCGAGCACGAAGTGGATGCGACGGAACTGCGGGCATGTTATGACAGATGAATTCATCATCAATTTTGAGGCATGAAGAATGTGGGGAACGGAGTATTTGAATGTCGCCTGGTTGAAGAGGTTGTTTCTGACGTGGCGATTTCTTTGCCTTGAACGATGTGGGGGGTAAGCGGACAATGGGGAAGTCCGTTGGTGCAGGAGAAAGTGATAAAGGGAGTTGTGTTTGCGCAGAAAAGATGGAAATGAATGGAAGAGCATGAGGGTTAAGATCGTGGGTCGTCGTCGTCGCTTTCTCGGCTAAAACAGAATACCTATTCGCATTTTGCGACGTACACACAGGAGCAGTAGTTCGACCCTCGTCTACTGCTCGTCGATAAAACCCTGCACTTTCTCTCCGATCGCTGTAATCGCTTCTGCTAATTCCTTTCCAGACGAATAACGAATCTCAAGTACACGCTGACGACGGGGAGGGCGCATGTGCTCCTTGCACGGCCATGGACCTCCACACCTCATACATTTGCCCTCGGCGCGGGCTTTTCCAATATCCATTGGCACACCTCCCTGGGCGCCGAAGGTCCCAGGTTGGTTAGGGTGAATCGAAGTCGGGGGAACGGGAGGAGTAGGTGTTGGAGAACTGGGTCGCGGGAAATAGGTCCGTGGATTGTAGGACCAGATCGGCATAGATCTGTCGCGCTCGATCCCAGTCTCCATTGTCTGCGACGCCGCAATAAGAGCCTTTTTCCAGATAGGGAATGAGTGATTGTCAAGTAATGAACCTGCGGTAGCACGTTCCGCACATTTGACGACCTCCTTAGCAATGCCGTGTCGGGCAATATGGATTAGGAGTCGTCCATGCGTCTTTTCATCGTACCCTGCCTCCGCAACCAGCTGATGTAAACGAGTAAAGAACCCTTCAACTGTTCCGCGTCCTTGCCTCAACCGGAGCATCTCGTCCTCAGCATCTCGTTCAAAGGAGGCTGGTAAAAAAGTTTCTTTCAGCTCATCAACGAAATCGTCGAAGTCCGTAAACCGATCGACCCCCTGCGTGACGAGAAGGTCGGCAAAGTGTCCCGCATCATTCGCACCTCGCATGTACGAGATGACAATAAGGATTTTCTGCGAGACCGAGAGAGGAACCTGGTACCCCGCTAAGTAGACGAGAACCGTGCGCCACCACTGAATAAATTTGGATTTGGTCCCATCGTAAACATCGGGCTTAGCGGTGATGGACTTGCCAATACGAGCCCCACCAGACATGGGAACGGGGACTGATGGAAGGGATGATGAGATTGGATGGACGACAAAAGGAGGGGGAGGAGGACCCGCTAATTGCGGATTGGTCTGATACGCATGATACCAGTCGCTATAGGAAGAGAAGGCGGGCAAGGAACCGGAAGGAGAATGATGAGTCGCCGGGGCGATTTGTGGCGTGGCGGATAAAGGCGATTGCATAGTCTCGTCCATCTCCACCTGCACATGCAGTTCCGGCCAATCTGTGGACGATATCAGAACACGAGAAAAAGAAAGAGAACCAACCGGAACGCTCGGAAGACGAGCAGAGGATGAGTAGCGAGTAAGGTAGAGTCACGGAGTCTCGAAATAATGTTAGGACCTCACACACGGACGACTCCAGGCAGTCGCTATCGAGGCGAGAAATAACTATTTCGAGACTAGCGAACCGACACGAGGGACTGACTACTTATCGATAGGTAGCGTCGGCATGTGATATCTGTGTCTCAGTAGCTCGGTCAGCAACTCTCGACTTATACGAAAATCGATGAAACAGGGGAGAAAGAAGAGCCTCGACCCGATCCAAAATCAAATAACCCGACTCGGAACCCAACGGAACCATCGACACGAGAAGCAACCAGTTAGCGGGAGCAGCGCGACGGCAAAAACGACGAGAGCGTGACAGGTATCCTGTTAGCGAGCGCTTAGAAGAAGTACGTGAGTCAAGCACCAAGAGCAGCTAGACTCCCCATACCAAGATGAAGTGTACTTGATACAGTAAAACTATGCCCGAAGACAAGGAAAATTTGATCACTGTGTGGCGTAGTTACTACCTCGAGTCGGTGAGTGTAGGACGAGGAAATGGCTCGCTATTTCCTAAATTGGGAACTTGAATCGTGACAGGCTCCGTCACACGCTCTATCAACAACTATCATGGAACTATAAGGCCGTCAAAGGCGAGGGTGTGCTTTTATTCAAGAAGGGTATGCCAGAAGTCTTGGATTGTGAATTCAAATACAGTGAAGAGTCCGGCTGGTCACCAATGGAATCGGTCACACGACAGGGCGTTGGCCAGAGGCTGTATACTCCCAATCCTGTCTGGGGTGCCGTTAAATGAGTAACACGATGTGGGCGTGATTGAAATCATTCTCGGGTGGTCATGTCATTTATTTGTGTGAACGCCACGATCAGTACTGAGTACTGAGTATCCGACTCCGCGAGTCCGTATAATCCACAAAAGTGCCACTAATGCAGTTGATTTCGTCAGAAATAATACACGGTTTGATATGGTGAACCTTAGGTCGTCTGGTTGTCAGGCCATGCATTCACCAAACATGACAGTGCAGTCAGGCCTTATTCTGGTTCAAAGGCTCATTCCCATCAGGCACGCCAATTCCACGCTGAACGTGTTCAAAAACCCAGCGCTGATTTTGGCTGTTCTGTGCTCACGAGGCGCGTTAGTATCCGGTGCTGTTGAACCAATGACTTACATCGCGAAGCAGAGTAGAGACCTATGCGTGCAGGGCAATCGCTTAAGTAGATATTATATGGTGGTATGCACATCGACAACTTACATGTCGAGGTCGTTGTGTGAGATGGACGGCCTTGGCATTCACAGCGTCTCCAATCCTGTCTCGATAGTTGAGCTGAACAATCCGGGGTATTAATGGAACAGACTGACACATAAGCGTGTCCACGGGGTTCAATGGTCCAAGCAGAAGAACCATCCGGAATACAGATCAGCTCATTCCCACTCCCATTGCTCAACGGTACCTCCGTGCTGCCTCTGCGACCAACAATATTGTAGGCTCCGTCCTCGACCTGAAAAACACACCACTGTAGGACTCGTTGGTCAGCATATCGACGTTTTAGCCAAAGAGAAATATAACATGCCATTTGGCGTTCGCTAGACAGATCAATTTTTTCCACAGCGACAATGCCATCTCGTTCTTGTGGGCAGGTGAGATATTCATCGGCAATATAGCTCTTGATGCGGTAGGTGCCATCCGAAATATGTAGTGGCGTTGTTTGTGTACTGGTGAGTCGCACTCCACCCAATTCTTCTGATATAAAATTAAAATTGACTTGGGCGCATGCTGGAAGTACAGAGCACGTACCAAAACGCGATTCGAGTGTACGAAGCGTGCCGCGAAAAGCTTCCAAAGCCTCCAGCTGCAGCCTCGGGTTACTCCCTTTTGGGTTTCGCGGTTGTTGGGTAAGATATGTCAGGGGAATGATACTACGAAGGTCACGGATGGTTATTACGCCGCCTTCACCAGTGGTTGCGACGTAGTTGTTATCCAATGTAAGTGCGACTGCTCGTAGATGTTGACCAGAATGCTCAAACACGGGCCCAAAGCGCAAGCCCGAGGAAGCATCCATCAGTGTAAGAGAGGATCCAACGAAGCAAGCAATGAACCTGCCGTTTTTCGGTACGGCGAGCGAACAGCTAGAAGGGTTTGTCTCTCCGGTAATCGTAGATTGGAGGATGAAGGCGCCAGTATCAACATAAATATGCTTGATGCTGTTTATGGATGAAGCGAAGATACGCTGGGAGTCGCTTGACCATTTGATGGTTCCGATTCCATGAGCTTTGACTGGGATTGTCCTGATCAACTGACCTGTGTGCACACTGTAAATTCTGAGAGAATCGCAGTTCCAGGTAGCCGTGGCAAAGTAGTCCCCATCTGGAGAGAATTTTGCGGACACAACACTGTGGTCGTGCTCAAATGGACCAAGGAGTTTTCGACCAGTTGCAATATCCCAGACGAATGCTTTCTTGTCTTTCGCGCCGGTTGCGAACTTTGTGGAATCGGAGGAAATATCGACTGCTTCGATCTCCCGTGTGTGTTCCTGTACTCCAAGCACCTTTTTCCAGGTATATCGATCCCATACGCTGGCTTGCTTGAACTCGCCGCTGACGATCCACTTGCGATCGCCCGATAGTGCCAATGCCCGGATACGGTCGCATCCTGTAATCGGCTCAGCCACCTGTACACCTTGTTCGATGTCCCACTGCCTGATCATCCCGTCCTCACCACCAGAGAGAAGGTGCTTTCCGTCTTCCAAGAACAGGAGTGCCCACATAGCCCCACGGCCCTCGACTGTGATCACCCTCGCGTCGTCTTGAAAGAATGGTCAGCGATGTGATCTCTCGCAATCTTCACTCACGAGTCATTGCTCAGCGCTACAGCAGTACACGCTTCCACCCACACGCACGGAATACAGTCCAGGTACTACAAGGGTACGTTGGGTTTAGCACCTTAGTATCGTGCGATCGATTCCCACGCTCCGTACCTAGAGTCGCTTTGAAGCAGGCAGCAGACGGTTTTTGCATTATTACCGATTCAAGGTCATCCATGTGGGTTTCTTCGTCGTAATCAGCTTCAGAAACATGCTGGTGCATACAGGTGAAGAACCATTCCACTCTTTCTTGCTGGTGTCGTTGGTATTTATTAGATGATCGTTGGATTGTTTTTATTCTAATATTCATGCGTGTCATCTGCGAAGCATACCATGGACCGAACCTCGATTCACCTCATTCACCCATCTCCTCTGGTACAGGACCCTGCTGCTCTTTTTCTTTTCGCGTCGCTTGCACGACATCATCTACGCGAAGCAACATACGAGCCGCCTGAAGAAAAAGGAAACAACGTTAGTCCATCCAGATCGTCAGAAAACAACGTCACACACCTCGATCGCCGTCTTGAGTATTTGAATCTCCAGCCATCGTCAAAAGTTGGAAACGGAGGAAGATCGCAAGGACATACCTTGACGCTCGCACTCTCATACAAGCCATATACCTTCATGTCTACAATCTTACCCGTCTCGCCATCCACGCCCCAAGAATAGTCGCCGTTCGCGTGTTTGGCTCGCAGTTCTGTCAATACTCGGATTGCGTTTCCCCCGCTGTTTTGCACGAGCGTACGAGGAATGACCTCCATCGCGTCTGCGACGGCTCTGAATGGCCAGCCTTCGACGCCCGTCACGCTCCTGGCCTTTGCATGCAAACCAACACTGATGGCCATTTCGGTCGCGCCACCGCCGGGAGCAAGGAGAGGGTTGAAATATACATTGCGGGCAACAGCGAGGGCGTCCGCAAGGTTACGATCGATCTCATTCAAAATGTCTTTCGAGGGTCCGCGAAGAAGAATCGTGCATGCCTTGGGGTTGGTGCAGGCGGTCAGGAAGGTAAAGTATCTGTGGAACGTCAAGTCCTTGTGACGTTTGAGAGGTGAGATGCGCACTCGTCGCCTAATTTTTCAATGTTGAATAGTCCGCATCCAGTGCCTACGTCGGACTCCCGAAGATCTTCGACTCGGTTGACGATGGTAGCGCCAACAGCGAGTGCAATGCGATTATTATCCGACTTGCGAACGCGGCGAATGGCTGAAACGTTGGCCCTCTCAAATACATGCTGAGCCGTATCTGTAATGGGCCATGGATGGTTCGAGTGCACGGTATAATGAGAAGAAACGTACCTGAGATACCCTTTTCTGTAATAACAAGATCGGGCTTGAACTCGAGGATGCGTTTACACTGCGCGATGACTTGCTCTTCCTCTATTTCTTGTGCACGAGCCCAGTCGCTCTCCTTGGAGAACTCCATGTTTGTTTGACTTTCGCCTTTCTTGTATTCCAACGGACAGTCCAACAGCAAAATTCGCGGGTTTTGTATCCGCCGACGCATATTAGGATGTGTGATATCCTTGTTCAAAAGAATACCATCTAGCACGCGTGATTCTTCAATGGAACCGCCTGGAATCTTCTCTACTCGCGCATAACGCTTTATATCGACAGTCTTGTGCCCATTTTCTTCTGATGCGACGGTCCGGACGGCCTGGAGAGCGAGACGACACATGAGGTCAGACCAGCGCGCGACAAACTTTGTTCCGATCGACGTTTTGATGAGAGAGAGCATTTCTTCATCAGAACTCGTGTCGATAGGAATCGAAATTTTGTCGATTATCGCCAACGATTCCTTGAGTGCTTTATTATACGCCGAGATGATTAGAACCGGATGGATGTCGCGCTCGAGCTGAGCAAGAGATTGCGCGAGAATCTCTCCGGCTAGAAAGGGATGAGATAGTTGCCGAAGAATAAAAGTGGACTCGTACCTAGAATGATGACACTCGTTGTTCCATCGCCGCATTCTTCATCCTGGGTTCGACTGAGTTCTATCATATTCTTTGCAGCGGGGTGGGCGACATCGATTTCGCGCAAGATCGCATTACCATCGTTTGTGAGCCTGAAGGAGTCAACAAGGAGTAGCCCTGGATAGATGACGACGTACAGGATACCTCCCATAGGGTCGAGGATCATCTTCAACATAGACTTTGGTCCCAGACATGTGCGTATCAAATCGGCGACAGTCTAATTGGACGAAACATGTGAGGGTGAGAAATCGGGAGGGTTGGCCTCTCGTACCTTGGCTGCAGTAATGTTTGAAATTTGGGCTTTCCTTCCCGACTGCCTATCAGGCGCGGTGTCTAGCGTGTAATATGATCAGAATAGAAGAAATAAAGAAACAAACACGTACTCATCACGAATACGGGAGTCTGCATCGTTACGATTGTTGGTTCGAGCTAGCCGCGATGAGTGGGGACGGGCAATGCCTAGCGTGATGATGACTAAGCCCTTAGTTACCAAATTTAGATTTGTTTATCAGTGGGTTATTGCGTTTCCTTCACGCAAGTACGTACCACCGATCTAACTAGCTTGTCACGGTCTTGGAGTCCGATATCCAGGCAAGGTGAATACGAAAACGAATTAGAACCGTATCTCACCGCTCTATTGGCGTTAGCATTTACCCCTGTGTGAAGTCACCAGATGTGACTAGTGACGGAAGGCGTTCCGTCCTGACAAAAAAATGCTGAGACTGTGTTTCGTAGAATCAGTCATCCTCGTTGGCCTCACCGATCGTATAGACAGCTCTGGCAGTGTGCTGTCAAACAACCGATTATAATATGGCACTGCAACTTCGCATCGCTGTGTAGTCCCTGAACAAGCACAATCACGAACCACGGAGGCCGCGCGAACGTGAGGTGCACTCTACGTCCACCAGTGTGCTTGGTGCTCATTTGCGCCCCGTTGGACCTCCAAGAGCACCGTGTGAAATGCGTTGGTACACGCTGACGGGCAAGTTGAGCTTTGCTATGCTTTACACGAATTTACACCAACTAGTCGAGGTGACACTGCACGCCATGTACCCCACTCAAAGCTAGGTATCATTAAATAGCCGAAACGAGATGTACCGGTACACGTTCGCAGCCAAGGATATTTTAAAACAGGTATCTAAATAAAATTAAAAGAAGAAACACCACGAAAAAAGTAACAATGGAAGAAGAATGTCCACAAGATGTCGACCCTCATAAATCCGTATTTAAACCCGTTCCAACACCCACCGTTGATTTTGAGTATTCTGTTGTGAGAAAGAGCGTCAGCGATGATACATGATGGTCGTACGAGGAGACATACGTTCCGGAGCAACGCCGAAACCTGGAAATGCGCAAAAATGAATCGTGAGTCATCGGGCATGTAGCACGAACGTGCGTTACTTACGTGTTGCGGGCGCTGTGTGAAATGAATCACTGTGGCGTTTAAGCTGTTCCCGATCCTGTCCGGTGTATGAGCCACATGGAACACGGAGAGCAGAACGGAAAAAAGGCGACTCACACGTAGGTTTCACCCCGAGGTTCAATCGTCCAGGTCGTACTCTCGCCCTCCGAATCGCAAATAAGTTCGTTTCCATCGCCCATACACAACGGTACGGCCGAGTTCCCTCGGTAACCCACGATGCTGTACGATCCATCAGCAACATGAGAAATCCACCACTGCATGAGATCGCTTCGATCAGTTCAATTGCAAAGAATGAGCCCCAGCGGAGACGCACCTTTTGAGCGTTACTAAAAGGATCAGATTTTTGCAGAGAAACCATACTGTCCTCGTCTTGTGGACACGTGAGGTACAAATCAGCGACGTTGCTCTTGATGTGGAAACTGCCATCCGGAATGTAGGAAGAATTGGATATCTGTGATTGAGCCCGGCTATTGGACAACGTGACTGTTCTCGTTAATTCTTCTGACGTGGGTCTGATCAGTTGTTCGTCACGACGCCGGAAACGGTGACACGTACCGATGCGGGCCTCGAGCGCACGAATTTCGCTCCGAAGAGAATCTATCCCAGACTCCTGTGGTTGTTGAACATTTTGCCGACCGAGGTAGTACATGGGAACGATGTTATTGAGATTTCGTAGAGTGATTACTCCGTTCTCGCCGCCAGTTACGATATAGTTGTTGTCAGACGAGAGTGAAATCGACCACAGTCGTGGATTACGCGGATGATCGAATATGGGTCCAAACCGCTCAGAAGTGGAGGTGTCCCAAAGTGAGAGAGAGCGGCCAACAAAGGAAGCAATGAATCTGCCGTTACGAGGAAGAGCGATGGATATAAAGGAATTGTCCAATTCGCCTGGGACACTCCATTCGGAAATGAAGGTGCCAGTTTCGACATAAATTTGCTTGATAACTGCGTCTGAGGTTATGATGAAGATTCGCCGCGAGTCGCTCGACCAGGCAATAGGATTTGTCGAGTGCGCCTTGATCGCGATGGCTCTAAGCAGTTCGCCGTTGTCCGCATTGTAGATTCGCAGCTCGCGACAGAGCGAGACGGTGGCAAGGTAGGCCCCATCCGGTGAGAACTTGACTGCGACCACATGTTTGTCATGCCGAAGTGGACCGATAAGCCGTATGCCCGTCTCAGTATCCCAGATGTATACCTTGTTGTCTGTCGCACCCGTTGCGAACCTAGTCGAGTCGGGAGAGATGTCGACCGTGCGCACCCAACCCGTGTGTTCGTCTACTGTGAAAGAACACTGATGCGTGATCCGGTTCCACACGGTGGCCACCCGCTCCTCGCCCGTAACGATCCACTTGCGGTCGCCTGACACGGCTATCGTTTGGATGCCACTGTTCGCTCTGTATGGCTGGCCAACCTCCCTGCCATCCTCGACCCGCCATTGTCGAAGTAGTCCGTCCTCCCCACCACTCAAGAAGTGCTTGCCGTCCTCCAAGAAAGCGAGCGACCATACGGCGCTACGACCCTCAACCTCGATAGTTCTGGTGTTGTCTGGGTAAAGGATCAGTGCCTTGACGTGCATCGTAGCATGTACTTACTCATTGTTCGACGTCAGTCAACGCTGTATCCACGGGAAAGAATGTAGAGCACGTGGAATGCGAACTGAGTCCTGTCAGTATCAGCGAAAATGGCGGTCCTTGTGTACCGCAGGTGTGAAAATGGGCTTATATACTTCGGAGTCTGCACAGGTGCCGCTACCGGATTGTTGATGCAAATACTTGAGTCAGCGCTGTGTAGTCACGTTCCTGGGGGGGATCATGCGTCCGGACGAACCGGAAGGATATGACACAGCATCTACACATGACCATGCTGAAATAACATGATAGCTGTACGCTTCTCTGCCAGAAAAAGGCGCGGTGATGTATAGCATCGGTTTTCTGATGCGGCCTATGACTCTCTGAAGAGTACACATAGGGACCGAGAGGATAACAGAGGTAGTAGTACGGCGACATGTGGTGATGCGAATCATTGATGTGAAAAGTGCGTGTGAATTTTTGAGACCAAGTTTGGAGTGGCACTTGGTCAACATTGCGGTCAATGTGCCAACATTCAAGTCACTGTCTTATTGACTACAGAAAACCAACTAGCACCGATGCTTACCCCTACTTGCTACACTTCAACGGCGTTCTATACTGTGCGAAACTATGCCATTCTTACTCCTTGCCAAGTATAATTACTACGATGTAAACAGTCATGAATAGCGCATTTGGCCCCTGGCGAAACAGTGAGTGACTTGTGTAATGACACACCGTTGCCTGGTGATCTTAACCGTACGCATCGGTATGGCTGGTTAAGCTGTACGAGCGGACGATCACACTGATCTAGCTACTCGGCAGAGGGTACTTGTCTCATCGAGACACATCAAGTACTAGCGACGGATGCGAAGCCCCGTTTTGTGGCGCTAAGGACAAGACTTGCTATATCAGTCCCGCCGTCCTCTACGGACACAAGCAAAGTACGAAATAGTGCGGAGCGTCCGTCCTGATTGGATATAAGTTACTAGATCGTGGAATGGTCTACACGCATATCGCAACAGGAACGACGGGAGTGACACGCCTGTCGTGTCTCGAGACTCTGTCGCTGTCAACTGCTTACAAATTTTGCTTATCGCGATATAATGGTTCGTACGATGTCTACGCATCACCAGACAAGGACATGATTCACAGGTTCAAACATGCCATTCGCTCATACTAGGGGTAGATGCGAACGAAAAGAAAAAATGTTCCGTCTGTAAGCAATCCCCGTAGTTTTCGGAGTTAATCGCGCTCGCTTCAGACATAACCCAGTGACATCGTGGCCCAGCGGAGTCGCAGTAAAGACTGCGCGTGCTCGAGAGGCCTGTGCAGGACGGGGTCATACAACGGGTATCATCGAGGTATCCGCAGTCACTCTTGGAAGCGAATAACAGTTCAGAAAACCAAAATGTCCGCGGGAGTACAGTATTGCCGGATAAAATGGGCGCAACTCGAGGATGCGGCTGGAGAAGTGATGTGGGCTATTAAAAATTCAAAATCCTTTATCTGCACATGTTAGGTCCTGACAAAACGCGACGCGACGCGGGATCATTACCTTTTGCCAATGTGCACACGCACGAGTCAAAGCACCGTCCCGTGCGTGCCTCAATTTCGGTTGCTATGTACTGCGTGATAGTCTCACATTTTCGTTTTCCTCGTTCTCATTCTTCCAACCTTTGCCAGCTCTCATTGCAGCAGCGAGTCATTATATGGACGGAAACTGCTCTCCTGACCGGAATGACTGGGTAGGCAAGCGCACTTTAGAGGCGGTGGTGGGTAGCAATCCCTTCATCATACTTGACTGATCTCCGCTGTCAGTACATCAATGCGAACATAGGAATGCTGACGTGTGGGACGCCCACTGCCCTCCAAAGCGGACGAATGGGTATGATATGACCTTCGATATGCCCACCAGTAGGAATGAATAGAAGACTCACCAGAGAGGTATGCGGTAGCGCTAAAGGTCTCCAAGAGGTATGTATTAGAGCCCATTCTTGGGTAAATTTCCAGGTCTTCACAATCTTCGGTGCGCCCAAAATGCTACCTTGATTCTTCGTATAATGTCCTTCGGAACAGAACGTCTTGTTTCGCCATTCGTCATTTCACCGCAAGCGACCGACGTAGAATCGATCTATTGGTGTGAGCATACTCGGCAAGGTTTCAGAATACAAATCATGTCTGAGTACTGTCATTCCAGCCCACTTCTGTTTCTGATACCCAGTCACGTTACGATTGAAACTGAAAGACGTTAGCTCCAGAAAGCACTCGTGTTATGTAACTAACACTTACTCCAAGCTGTGGACACTCCGATGAGTGCGGTGGAGGCGACAAATGCTGTGGTTATGTTGTCATTAGTTATTCTAGGAATTCGCCACCACGTGGTGCTGCCCGAGATGCCTTCCCATCTCAGTCTGCCGCTGACTCCCTGTATGCAAAGTAAAATGTAGATCAAGTGAAGGTTACTGAAGATTGTTGTAACATATCAGCACTAAATGGATTCAATAGTCTTGACAAGCCCATCAACTAGCACCAGGGTAGTATACTGGCGGTGAGTGGTGACTGATTCTGTGGTAATTAGTGAAGCACTTCGTGAAAGTGAACCGAAATGATGTCGCTTTGAGCGCTTGCCTGTCATCTCGCATCGCCCGCCAGTAGTAAGTACCGGAGTAGATCACACAAATACTTGCCTTTACTTTCGTATATCCAGGAGACCCGAGCGGGGCGTAATGTGGAATCCTTAGTCTGTCTGGTCGACAACTGACAACATACGGACATCTCGAGGCTTGACGTTCTCAACAGCTACTTGAAGCCATCCTAGTATCCCGGGCAACATAGCTCTGCAAATTTCCCTGGTGAGCACTGTCGTCACTGTCATGTTTCAGCACTACACCGCCAAATGTACCATCTGGGGCTAGTGTCGGAAAATTCATCTCTCCAAGGTTCGTTACCACTGAGCGCAACCTCGACAGCGCCCACTTTCCCTAAGCAAGACTAGGATTCTTGCCCACAGAACCTCGATATATGATTGGGTTCCGCAATCAAATTGGTCAATATATACTTTGATTACCGAGTTTATTCCTTCAAGATTTCGATGTTGCAAGTTAAGTCAGCCAGCGCCGTTAGTCACCAATGACGAGACTTTGTGTAGTTAAATAGTACGCACCACGTGGCACCTCGGACTTGGGTTGCTAAAGCTTGCCTCGACGAAACCGTTGGAATTGTTCTCGAATGCAAAGGAAGAAATCATTATCATCTTATTTGTGAAGCCGAGTCGACGCAGAGTCTAGCGCGCAAACGAAAACCTATAGAAGAGGCATAAAGATCCAAACCTTGCGCTGAGAAATGCGATATTAAACACGTAGTCATATAATGAATGAAACATACCCCGGCATCTTGTGATCGAGCGTGAACAAGTTGCTGGACTCATTGTTCGGTTGAAGCAAGTTCTGCAGTGACAAAGCCTGAGACAATGACTACATCATTGAATCTGACAACCAACATCGAAGTGGCTTCTCTTCCTGATAACTTAGGACACACCTTCACACTGAATAGCCAGACAGGCCTGGAAACTTTCGGGTGAATGTGGGAAAAAGCCCATAGCAAATGTTCTATTCCAGAACTTCCCCACTAGGCGTGACTAGTACGTATTGTACAACTCCACTATCACAAGGTTTCCGGAATCCGGGAGGCACCTCAGTGATTTCGCATGGATTCATCAATCAAGCCGGTGCGGCCGTCGCGTATCAGAAAATAATTCAGTTATTCACTGAGGGAACTGGCCCGGCGCCTCCGGCTATAAGAACATCACTACAAGCTAGGACTATTCCGTGTCCTTATCGTCCCTCACTCGCTGGACACCCATACACGTCATGTCAGATGGTGTACAGTCCGACTTAGAGCTTCTCCAGTTGACCAACTACATGTCTGGTATGTTCGCTCACGATTGCATCCAAAGTTGCTCTATATCGACGTTGCAGTTGTCATAATTGGTGTGGTTGGATACGACTATAGTGTGTGGCCGCGCCCTTTTTGTCGTTCTTATCATCTTGCTAACCTGATCGTTTGCATGCAGTCCTCACTCTTTCCAGAGAGGTCGCTGCTTTTCTCTTTGTCACGTTGTACGCTAACATTCTAATCGCAAAGATGGAGTACATTTGGGTAGAGTGACGATCGTCTTGAAGCACAAAGTCTCTGACGTTCTAACAGATGAAGCAATGGACGTGGGCTTCTACGATGTTTTTCGTCGTGCGTACAACTTCACGAAGTTTCATGTGTTTCTGGACTGAACATTCTAATAGGTTCGTTACATTGGTCTTCTCTGGGCCTTGTACGTGTACACTAAGTGTGATCCGTCTTGGATAACTCGTTGACCCCGGATCGGTTCCCAAGGTCAAGTGCATTTAGTACGTTGAATACTGTTATTTCGCGTTTTTGAAACTGACTGCGAATATCTACAGCCGGAAGTTCATTCATTCCTGGTCCTCTTACAGTCAGTTTCTTTGCTTCATCCAAATCTCCAACTGAGGGACATTATTTAACAGACGTAAGACGCCTAGATTCTCCGATTAGATGAACAATGTCGTTGACGATCGAGTAGGTGTAAGTAGATGGATTCGCCGCCAGCAGACTCAAAGTAGTATGAACGACTTTCAAAGGTACTGCGATTCTTTTGGTGACAATATGGATACGTCCCATATTTCTTGCCGCCGCTAATTGTGCGTTACCTTTTCGCCCACATAGAGCTTTTGGTTTAAATTTTAATCACAGTGATGATGATCCTGCGTGTTTACGCGTTGTGGAATCGCTCAAAGAAGATCCTTTCGGCCCTCTTGTTTATTAATGTAGCACAAACAGTCATTGCCATCGTCGTCGCCGGAATATATGCTAATCCAAACACCAACTTGTCAGGTGCGTCTTTGGATCATCCGTGTATCTTTGTAGTCTTGTATCAGCTGATCTCTTCCTTCTCCCTAGATACGCTAGTTCATATTCAAGACTTCACGTTTTGCACATATGTATTGGATATCCCATGGGGCATCTACTCGTATTCATTAACAGTCCCCCGATCTGTTCTTGGTATTCTGTTACTGGTCCTTGCTCTCTTCAGAACATTGAAGGTCTCAATCGACCTGTACAAGGAAACGAGGCAGTGGCGGCCTAATCGGTATATGAAGCTTTTCGTGCAGGACGGATTCATCTATTTCGCTGCGTATGTCATCTGTTCTGCCTTTCCCTTGCAAACTAAACATTTTCGCTCCTCCTACTCGTCTTGCTTTCGAACATCCATGGAAACTAATATTTTGTATGCATTCTAGGAACAAGTTTTACATCATCCTCACTTTCGTCCGGGGAGAAATGACGGTGAACAGTACTGTGATGCCGGTACTACACATGCTTTCCGTTGTCACCATATGCACCATGATGCCTCGATTCATCATCAGCGTGCGAGAGATGTATTACCAGGACTCTCATCTCGGCTCATATGGGATCGACAGCGGATTCGGTATAGCGTCGCAGTCTGTCACCCTCGCAGACATAGCTAGCGATTCCGTGATTGCCTTCGCCGTTCGGGGACAGGATGAGATCATGGATGAAAACGCCGCCAATCTAGAGGCTATCCAGTTGCGGTTAATTGCAGATCATACCCACCGGGTTTGAACGAGGGGTTTGCCATCGGATGTCGATTCAAATGGCTGGGTTTCCGTCATTTGGGGAGCGTTCTTCAAGTGCATGTCCTTGACATCTTATTCCATTGTCGTATTACGTTTGCCGAATGCGTTAGACTTGCCAGATCTGATTTGCAGTCCTAGTATGGCGATCTTTTGGTTCGGGAAGAATGAAAGGCGGCTGGGCTTTCTTGTACTCCTACCGTCTATGATAATGATGTAAACTTCGACCACTGGGGGCGATGTATTTGATGGTATCAGCCGGTAGGAAAGATTTCGGTGAATTTCCCTGAGCCTCGCGGAAACGTTCGTGCGACGGAGTCAAAGGTGCATTGAAACCAAGTCCTATACTACTAGTACGTTTGTCTGGCAATGGCACTTCAAGTGCTCGATGAAAGGCGACGATTAGTTCAAAGTCCGCAGCGAGGCTTGAAATCGGTCCCTATCAATCTTATCCTAAACTTCCATTGAACACGAGTACTTCGTCGCAATATTCTTTGCACAGGAACATCGCGAGAAGCACTCTGTCCAATACTAGGAAGATCTTCGTCGACTAGTAAGTAAATGTGTCCTACAGGCTGCAGCATGTAGTACCCCATGACAACAACCTCGTGGTGACCCTCTTTTAAGACGATCCCAAGGCGCCGTAGGGTTGTCTCTCGCCCGCGATGGATCCATCACGCTACAAACCTCCCAATCTCTTTGAGGACGATTCTGACCTCAGCGATATCTATGTTCCGCGTAGGATTGACAAAGGTAAACGAAAAGCAGACGGTACGTACGATTTGTTGGCGACGCCACAGAAACTAAGAAGATGCTTTCAGAGCCGATTAAAAGGGATGAACCCATGTCCAATTACTCAACTCACGATTCCGGCCTCGGCGGTGCGTACGTTTCACGTAGGATCGACAAGGGCAAACGAAAAGCAGACGGTATTTCTGGTTTGTTGAAGGCGCCACGGAAACTAAGAGGATCCTTTAGAAATGGACGAACCCACGTCCCATTACTCATACTATCGTATTCAGTCTCATGTTGCAGATGCGAGTTCTTCCTCAGACTCAGACACGGTGTCTGACCTTGAATCGGACGGTTCTGGATCAACACCTTCTCCTCCATTGATTTCTATTGGCGCACACCCTATCATGGATGGGGGTGTCTCAGATGACGACGAGAGTCTTTACCAGTCCGTCGATGAAGACTCGTTGGATGATCGGGTTTGTTCATCTCTCTCGATTTCTACTGATTTCTAATTCGATCGCGGATTGGCTAGATGGATATAGATACACCTCTCGTCCAGCGTGACGAATTGGATTTGATATATTCTATCAACGGCATGTATCGCATCCTCGACCTTATCTCGGAACAGGGGAGCGGTGGTCTTGGTGAGCGTTCCACTGTGGCGGGAACACTTATTCCGAGTATTGACGTAGCAACAGTCGACAAGATCATCATATCGCAAAACTCTCTGGCTGCGTTCATCAATAATGTCTGCCCAGGCTCATATTCATCGATGACAAAAGTCAACTTCAAGGCCCTTGACAACTTTGTCATCAAACCCGTTGGGGTTTACGGGAGCAAGGAGGAAATCGTCCAATTTCTTCTGAAGCTCGGAGCCATCGACGAGACCATGTAGGTCATCCTCCAAAACTGTCCCATGGCGCAGAGCTGACGGCCTGATAGTGCGGCACAGCTCCTCGTTGACGCTGATACACAATTGCGTACGCAACCCACCCTCAGATCGGGCTTGTATATCATCACAACACAAGAACAAACGGGAGTGTCACATCAAATATTTGTTCTCTATTGGCCTGAGCAAACAACTTGGGACGACTCCGCGGCGTCTTCTGTTCGTCGCAATCGCATCACGTTCATGAGGTTCGTTCGAATTTACCCACATGAGATATCAAAGGCCGATTTCATTCCCTGCAGATATCTAACAAAGATGTGTGATCAAGTCGTATCTCTGATTTCATCCGAGCATGCACAAGCCATCGTTTGGGGTGACGAAGATGACGAAAACGCAAACGACGATCAGAAAATCGATTTCGACCAAGAGGAATCGGACCGAATGTTCACGTTTGAAGTGTCGCAGACAAACGAGCAGGAAGAGTCGGTGACCGCTCGCGAGGGTTTCAAGGTCAATTTATCTTGCGGACTGGCGTCGTCACGGCTGACGTGACTAACGCATGGGCATCACATTTCAGGCTGGCTCGCACGAGATTGCCCTTCCGGAAGCGCCCAATGATGATACTGATTCGATGAACCCTCCACCAATCGCACCGCTTTTACTTTTTGGTGAGACGGCGCAGGGATTCATGACGGTGGAGCACCGGGAAGCGAGAGTCATTCAAGATCCGTTCAAATCACGCACGATTGAACCTTTGCAGCTCGAAGCGAACTTGTGAGTGGGTCTCTTCGTTTACGGTAATGGTACCCTCACCACTAGCCTTGTCGGGTTGCTAGGACATCGGACTGCCTTTGTCTGAGTGAGAAATTGGACGATGACGCCCTCAAAATCTTGGTTCGTTTCGGGCTGGACAAACGATTCCCACGGTGTAAGGACTGGAAGCATGATTCCAGTGCTATTCAAAATATGTCAGACTCGAGTGCGACAAAAGAAATTCACACTGCGCTAGCAAAGCTGCGAACAGAATTGCCCGCACTAGAAAGGTCGTTATTCGAGGAAATTTTGGACGAAGTATTGCGACTTTATCCGTGAGTGCAACACGTTTTGGTTCGTCGTTCATACAATCATGTTATGGAATGCCAGATGCTTTGATCGGGGAGCATTTGTTTATCCCGGAGATGTCCAAAGGAAGTCTGAAATTAATCCAGGTGTGTCGAGGTTTGCTTTGAGTATCGAGATGTATTCGTGTTGATCC
The DNA here is from genome assembly GCA_038094075.1 of Xerocomus spinulosus. NCBI lineage: Eukaryota > Fungi > Basidiomycota > Agaricomycetes > Boletales > Boletaceae > Xerocomus > Xerocomus spinulosus. The sequence continues at coordinate 23,865 of JBBPTN010000132.1, read as the reverse complement.
CTGTCATTTTCAAAGAACCGCTCTCTAAATTCTTGAACCTATATCCAAAGGCAAACGACAAAGTTACGGAACTGTTGAACAAGGACTTTCAGACTATCACCGATCAGGATTTTCAACTATCCAAGGAACGTATCTGTGTATTCAAGGAAATGACACAGCTTCTGAAGAATTACCCCGGACTTGATAAGCGTACAGTTCGGCAGATCTTGGCTGCCACATTGGAAGGGGGTGCCGAGCAGGTGAAGTCCCATGTGAGGGGGAGTAGCGGGGTCAGCAGACGAAACTACATAAGGCCAAGTTTTAACCCAACGACATGGAGCGCAAGTCTGCGAACAGCGTTCAAAACGTTTTTGGGTGGGGACAGCGATATGGAAGGTGTAATGGATACTCTCATCCTCTCTGCGACACGAGCAGCAAAGAAAGTCTCGGACAGTCAATTTTTGAGTCAGCTGACGCAGGATGCGGAGCGCCATGCGCATAAATATCCACAATTCAAGGTTCTGGCAGAGACCGCGGGACGGAAGGCGTTTGGGGATTTGGAGCTTAGCATCAGAAGGACGCTAAAGAAACTCACACCAGCAGTGCACAGGATACAAGAAGACGAGTGTAGGGAGCGAATCAAGCGTGAACATAGAAAAAAGGCAGAAGAAGAACGAAACCTACTAAGAGTAAAATTAATCCAGCATGTCAACAGTATGTCTGCACAGACTTCATACTCGTGCGTCTCCAGGCTGTCATTCTTGATGATTGATCGTGACGAACACCGACATCGTCTTCGTAGACATACATTTTCTATTGACAATGTGGAGGAGAGTCGGAAGGACATGTACTATGGTGAGTGGAATTATTTTCGTTCGACGTCCACTGCCACTCAACTGTTAAATAGGATTATCTTCTTCGACGTCATATCGAATTTCGGGATCGCGATCGTCACAGGAAGATCCGATGGCAATATACACAGTGCATCTAATGAACTTGACGACACAGGATCAGCATGAGTTGCAACTAGACCCAAGTGCGATCCCTTCGCCACAGTTCAAGTTCAGTCATAGGTTCACATTACCGTTGGGCCATTCTGTGGTGTACGTCTCGTGTTTTTTTTTGTTTGATTTGCCTGAGCCGTATCCTATTTTCGAGCAGACGAGGGCAGTTGCTTGAAGGGGAGAAACTCTTGTTGGTCGTCGCTGACCGTACGGGAAACTTGAATGTCTATCTCGAGGGACTTGCGGCTGTGGACGGAGCAATATCGCGAGGACGTGCAAAGCAACTGAATCGCGAAAAAATCGGGAAAGAATTTCGATTGGCGTACGATGAGTCGAAGAGGATGCTGGCTGTTGTGTCATCAGACAAGGTGAGTGCCGCTTACGTTATTGTGGTTGCGTTTGTTCATTCTTTCGTCTGTCAGTTGCTACTCCATATTTTCGTGTTCGACGATATACGTGGATTCCAGGCTTTGGGAAGCGCGATAAATTTGCACGCGTGGTACACAGACGCCCTGTCTATCCGTCATGCATGCTTTGTGAGCGGCAGCGAAGAGCTGTTACTGGTCGATTCACAAGCACAAGCGAGGGTGTTTTCTTTGGTGACGCTTCAGTTTCGGTGCGGCTGGTTTTGCTTACTTTTTTCTGGCGAGTCTTGCTGACGTTGGAATGCTGTGCCAGTCCCGCCACACTACAACTCGATCAGGTTCCCTGTAGTGTGGGCTCGACCCCCGATGGCGCTTGTCTGCTGGTCGCACAATCCAGAGGGAGTGGTCTGGCTGTGACGGCGTACCACTGGAGCACATTTGGTTCCACAGAAGGAACTAACCTCGACTTGGGCCCGCTCACTACTGAGCATAATCTTGTCGTCACGTCTTTGATCAGCCGCACTGCGGTACATATCATTCTACTCGATTTCGAGGCACACGCATTCCGATCGCATGCACTGGACATCACTCGAAAAGTCACCGAGTTCACATTCAAGCAAAAAGGTGCGCGAGGTCCCTCTGGGCGACACGGTGCAGGGGCTGGACCTGCAACTGCGCACAACTGTCTTATCGACTGTCATGCCGAAGTCTGGACACGTTTCCCAGTTTTACCAGCTGTGCAGCGGGAAACCATTTCTTCGTCGAGTCTCCGGAGTGCGCGTACGCTCGTGTTCGTAACAGATCGTGATTACATGCGGTATGCGTCGCATTTCGCGGAGATGATCCACACGTTTGAGAGGTCGACGAAAAAGCCGACGGGAGATATACTCAAGTCTATTCAAGTATCTGCTGCTGCGTTTTCTGTCTTTGCTGCGGAGTTGTGCGGGGGTGCGGGACAACCGAACGCGACTCGGGGTCGTCCATGGAATGTTTCGGCTTACCGTGCGGGCGAATGGCTCGTCGATTTTCTGTGCTTGATTCCTATCCATCTTGCCCTGGCGAAAGAAAACCGCTTTGTACCACTCAAGGATGGCGTGTATTCGCCTGAGCTGGAGAGGTCTCTTTTGGGCGCGGACGTGAATCGTATTGTGGATAATTTGTCTTTTGGGTGGTATGAGTCCTTGTTCCAGTCGTATATGGCATCAAAGGTGTGTCATGCTTTTTTCGGTGCGACTCGCCGCTTGCTCATGGTCTCGGTGATAGCCTGTCAGAGTAGTTTCCTCAATGGGGGAACAGTCGGTCGGAAAAAGTTTTGCTTTGAATCACCTTGTTGATACATCGTTTGCCGGATCTGCCATGCGGACGACAGAGGGTGTCTGGATGTCTGTAACCCCGACGAAGGATGCGTTGATCGTTGCGCTTGATTTCGAAGGTGAGTTTCTGCTACTTCGGTTATAACGCCCGCTGGCTCATCTCTACGTGCGACGCCTTTCATCTGTAGGTGTACATAGTATAGAACGCTCCGCCCAAGAGGATACGTTACTCGTTCTATTCAACACTGCTATATCCAACTTGGTAAGTAGGAATTACTTGTAAAGGGAACTGGTTCAAGACCGTTTCTGCTGCAGGTATTGTTCCGCAACAACTTTGCGCTCAGTCGAGATATTACTGGGCTCTTTCAATCGTTCCAGTCGAGTTCTACCGTTCTTGACCCAAAGGCAAATCCGTCATTGTTCCAGTCAACTTTGGTCATCATTATCAAAGTATGTGTACTCCGCCAGTCGCTACATTATTCCTCTGAACGTGTTCACCTTCACTTAGGATGTTGTTGACTCGGACAAGGTCGAGATTGCCAAGGAGTGAGTGATGGTTCCTCGCTATGTACTTGTACAGAATCGATGTGATTTCTATTCCTAGGTTTTCACTCAAGTTCCAGCGGATCGTGCACGACGAGCAAGAGGCGAATTTCATTTCTCGACTTCATGCTGGAAAGCTGAATATCATCCCATGGTAAGACGGGTTGGCCAGGATGAGTTCAAACAACTTTCCACTCACCGTTTTCTCGAATAGGCCGGTTATCGAGTCAAAGGAATTTTACAAACTATTTCCCGCGTTGAAGCGACGGTTGGATCAGCAGCCAGTCACGCACCGATCGGCGGGGGAGTTTTTGCATATGATGAAGACTCTGATGGCCAAGCTCAAGGTAAGCGTAGAGTTTTCGAAGAAATGTGCATTGTTCGGCGTTCTGATATGTAAATGTATTCAAGGCGAACGATTGGGGTGCCATGTCTCGTATGTTGGACGCGTTTTGATTGAATGAACTGCATAGTGACCACGATACGCAGAAACCATGGCTTCTCACCGCGCGCAACTGGTTTCAACGCTACTTGCTAATGCACTTGCTTATGGATATGCAGAGATCGACCCTGAGCGCGAGCCGTTAAAGGTAATCTCGCGCTCCCTGGCTATAATTTATGCTGATATCGATTTCTGTTACAAAGAACTTGGACACAGACATGCCGGTTGACCTGCCAGACACACCCCACTTGCTCTTCATTGGTGGTGGAGGTGGTATGGACCAGTCCAAGTCCCGCGAACGCATGTTGGCCACGCTTCGGATGGCTTGGGAAGATCACGCTTCACGCCAATATACTAGTGAAGACGAATGGGTCGCGGGTTTAACGCAACATCTCGAGAAGATCGTGGACCTACGGATCGCCCATGTGAGCGAATGGCTAGACCAAAACCTGGCGCGGTTCCAAGTAGCGGGCGGTGGAGGTAGCCACGCGAGTATCGATGAGCTAAAACGTCTCTTTGAAAGTTCGATCGTGGATTTGAGGGGTAACGTGCAATTGTGTGGGTTAATGTGTGGGGGGTGTCATCTGCGGTGTGTGCAGAGCCGGGTACACGAAGGTGCACACGACTGCCAGTCTGATCACCTTTGCGTGCACGAGTGCGATTTCTGTTTGGTGCTTGAAACGGAGGAGCATCGGCCTTGTACGATGAGGTGAGTAATTCCTGCGTCGTTATATCACACTTTTGGATGACGAGTTCGTTGCAACAGTGCTGGACATGCCGGAAAGCATATGTATGTGTTTGGATGCTTCGGCTGGACACGGACAACTCACACCTTTTGTAGTTGCGTTGCAAACCAGCATCTATGCGGCAAATTATGCAAGTTTTCTGGGAGGCATGGTTGTCTGGACGTATGTGCCAAGGTATGTTCTTTGACTGAGTAGTCTCATCGTTGGATTGATTCGGTCCACACAAGGTAATCGATCATATTGACGAGGAGCATCTCTGCGCAGCGCCCGTTCACGCTTGCGGCAAGGTGCGCTACCATTAGCCGCTTCCAATACTCGTTCCCAAATGCTCCTCTGTTTAGCCATGTGACTTGTCGAACGTGCTATTGGTCGATGCGAGCGTGTACTCGTGTCCCGGGAGGTGTTCTATACCGAGGTACCCAGTCTCTCAACATCTGATCTGCACATGCTCATCATGTTTGAAGCGACGTCGACCATTCCCTTCATCAATGCGATGCCCGATTCTGTTCTATCCAGTGTCAGTTGTGCAAACGCCTGTGTGCTGACCAAGACCACATGCATGGTCTTGACTCTGGTGCAATCCATCTATGCGGGTGCGTATGTTGGTGGGCAGTGGTTATATTTGTGCTTTACTGAGGAACCATAGACAAGAGCATTTGTGCACTGCAATGTGTGCCGCCCCAGGAATATGCGAGATCGAAACAGCGCCGCACTCAATAGAGGCAACCTTTACCGGGAGAAACGAGACATTCCAGTACACAAAGGTATGTCGTTCCATGCGAAACGTTTGTTTTCATACTCACACACCCCTGCAGTATTCTCAAGGTTCGTTTGAGATCTCATCTGCGTTTGAATGATACGCTTATCAATTGACAGTTAATAAACGCTTGAAGTGCATCAAACCGATCCCGTCAGGCTCCACGAAGCACAAGGGACCTCACAACCACAGCCTGGACAAGAAAGTTGTCCATCTCTGCGAAGCGAAGTATGGGTTGACTTGTTCTCTACATGCCTCCTCGTCTTATTACTCTGTAGGTGTGACAACTGCGGTTACTTTTGCACGTTACCTCTTGGTATGAAGCATGGTTCGACATAGGACTCTATTGGGTACTAATGCTTTTCCTCAAAGGCCATCCACAACAAGAGCATGAGACACGACATGGGTCCATGTCACGTACACGTTGGACCATAGAAGGACCTGACGACGTACCACTCGAGATCGAAGGCCGCAAGTTCTCGACCAACGATGAGGGTGCGCCGATGATGTGTAGCCTTGTTTGCTCTGCAATGGGGCGGCACGTTCATATCGACTACTGTCGCGCAGACGATGAGGCAGAGTGTACTGGGAACGAAGAACTACAGCATCTCACGAAGAAGTTACAGCCCGATCCTGATCGACCAAAGGATGTCCTCACGCATAGCCTGTTCTGGAAACGAAGCGGTGAGCAAGTTTTGGGTAGATCTGCGGTGGCTGAAGGTGTCCCTGGGACAGGTTTCAAGGATCCGTATTCGAAGGAGGAACAAACCAATTTTGCGAAATGGTAAGATTTCGTCCCAGTCTTTCATGAGTGATGGTTGACGCATGTCGATAGTGATGCCATGTGCGGAGGTACGTCGGCTCATCTTTCAATCTGACCGGCTATCCCATGGACTTGCTCAATAGGACCTGAACACACGGATGCTGGCGGCGGCGCAGCTATACCTTCTTACTGCATCTTGCCTATTTTCCACGCGCCATTGAATCCCAACACTGCCCCGGGTGTGGGCTACATCTCTCAGGATGGACATCAATTCGCTTGCAGGAACCCGGTGGTGATGCAACAAGCTTTCCACGTGTGAGTCCACTCATCAACACGTGATGTGATATGAGAAATTGACTTGACATTGATAGGATGTTCGTCGCAGACCAGTGGGTTTCACTTCTTACTACTGGGGCAGATTTACTCAATAGTTCTTTGATATGAATAGCTCTGGATCGATGTGGTCTAGTGATCGAAAGCCTCTTCCCAACACACCTGTGACCGCTCAAATCAGTGCTGCCGCAGACAACCGATATGGCGCCGTCCTCTCTTCATTGTACAGTTTCTGGACAGCACGCGCAGCTGCAATGGCGAGCTCAAATGCCGCTCGACGGGACGCATACAGCGTAATCTTGTTTGACCACGAGGTTGAAACGGCGATAGAGAACGACTTTGCAAGCACGCCGGATGAGTTATTGGATGTTTTGCTCACCTATGATACCAATGGCGGCACCAACTTCACTCTCGCTGTACAGCAAGTGGAACAAGTCATGGAGCAAAACTGGAGCACGGAAAGGTAGTTATCGCACCTCTTTCACCCGCTTTCATTTGATGGAGTAACTCCTATCGAATCAGATACCCAGTTGTCATCTTTCTGTCCGATGGCGAATGTAGTATTGCAGACCACGTTATGCAAGATTTGTGCCGCACGTCCGTCCGACTAGGGTAACAGTGTTTTTTTAATCGTCATACCGCATTCGAGCTGACGTGTTTTCGCCTGAATGCAGAAAAGCGGTCTCGTTCCATGCAGTGTCTTTTGGTCCGGACGCTTCGTCGACGTACTTGCGTCGCATGGCCGACATTGCGCGCGAGGCACAGAATAACGCACCAGCGGACCCACTCGCGCCTGCCGCTGCGACCATCCTGTCGTCCTACACAGAAGCGCTAGATACGGTATGTACGCGCGTCTAGGAGTGTTTGTATTGTTCTCACCATGCACCTAGGTTCAACTCGCAGAGACGTTCTTGGGTATCGCGGAGTCATTGCGAAAGCCAAGGGGAGCCTTGATGCACTAGGCTGCATTTTTGATTGTAGTATGTTGTCTTGGCGATTTGTCGACGTGCTTTTCTTTGTTATCGTCCGACCTGGTGTTGTAAGATAATTTTGCGAGATGGTATCTGTATTTTTTTAGGGTCGCGTCACAGTGAATGGAAACTCTTTTCGCACGATTAGCAAGTCTCTCCTTCAACGTTTGCTGACAACAGGTTGTGCCAATTGGAACTTGTTGGGTAGCCTGTTGGTCACCAGAACTCGACAGGCGGCGGAGGCGGTAGTCGCAATGCGTAAGTGCGTCTTGTCTTTCTTCCATGAAACCCGACGGTTAGAGTTGATATGTGCCGTCTCCTGGTGCAGTACATTCGTTATTTGTGTCATCCCTTGTTTGGACTGTGTCCGATAAGTACCCTTTTCCGATTGTTTGACATCATACAGTATCACCACAACGTATGCCAGTAGTGACACGACGCTGCGTATCAGGTTTGAAACAGCTGGTCGGCTCTCTTGAAGTGCATCTGGGCAAGGCCTACTCTCAAAGGGTGTGTTCGATTTGAACTGGTCACATGAATTCAGTTTTCTGACACAAAAGTTTCCCCTTCGGCTACAGCCAAACCAAATCCATCCGATAGGAGGCACGAGGTCCACTGCAGGTCGCCGGCGGACCTCGGATTATACCCCACTACGGTACTGTAGTCGGGTTGGACGCAACCTAGGCAGACCATGCGCACTCCACTGCTATCACCACTGCTGTTGGCGCCTCGAACCCTTGAGATTGTGTAGAGATCAGCGGTCATGACCGTGCACTTGACAACCGTGGTTATCCCGATGCCACGTCCAAGTTTCTGGTTGCGTACGCCCGTCCTAGTCCAATGGGTATAAAGTTTGCAGCGTTTGACGGCTTCCACAGCTTTGCTTTCGTATCTGCATTGTTTTGGTCGTCCAACATGTTCAAGACATTGCTTCCTCTCCTTTATGCTGCAGCTGCCATCGCACAAGGTATCAATATCTTGGAACCAGTTGAGAAACAAATTGTGGAGAAAGGCAGTGACTTCACCATCAAAATAGAACGTCCCGTATGTCACACATTACATTTTGTTGTCCATTGATTTCCGAAGTAACCCCTTGATCGATTTCCAGGGTTTTCTCCAGGGGTCTGAAGAAGTGGGTATCGTCCTTGGACTTCAATCTTGCGCAACGCAGGCATGCTCGCCCCCTTCGGCCACCATGGGTTTCATCCTGTATAACGGGGCATTTCAACCAGAAATCCATGAGCCAACTCTGCTCCCGTATGAGAATTTCACCGTACAGGTGCCTGGCTGGACTCCGGTCGGGAGTGCTAGTATCAAAGTAGCACACTTCTCGCTTGATACCGTGAGTTGTTACTGCATGATGGGATGTTGATTTAGGTCCGACGCTTTCTTGTAGATCGAGCATATCCCATCATTGGCGACACTAAGTCGATCCATCGTTATCCATTGATATTCTGGATGGCAGAATTCGAATCTCTTCCGGAAATTGGGTGGGGCTTCGAGTTTACATCTGAAGCTATGTAACGAGGGTCTCTTTTGCCCTTCCGCATAGTAGCATTCATGAATGGTTCCATGATGTCTCTGAAACAATGATAATGCACGAGAACATTCGAGGTTCCCAAAATTCACTTGTTTTGTGTGACGCACACAAGTGCCAACTGTTTGTGGAGTTACCCACTAGTGGAAGGTATGTGGCTCTAAGCTTCATCACATAGAATCGTGTCACCATTATCGTTGTCTCCTGAATGAATGCATCGAAGAGACCTGGTACGGCGTCTTCACGCTTCATGTGTTACATACTTCTTCACATCAGGTAAGTGACACCGGAAACTCTTCTTCGCCTCAACCTAGTATCTGATGCCGGTGGTTACTATCTCTTCACTCCCAGTAGCCGATGCCAGGCGACGACATACGGGATCAACGGACGCGTGGTTGACCTCCATTTGCAGGCAGAGGTGCCAGGCTCAAACAATGTGTGCATGTTCTAGGTTTCTGTGCGTCAGAAGGATGCTGACGTATGTTTCACAAATGTCCAACAAACTGAACCCGGGACAAACGAAACGTTAGGGGTGCCTAGCAGATCTCCGCAAACCAGAATCTCGACATTGAGAGATAGATCATTCTCAAGGTTGTTTAGCTTTGAGTTGAACTCGTACCGAGTTGCAAAGGTATGCTCTGCCAGGGTAGAGACCGCTAACAGACAGAATGGATACGAATTGCAATTCCACGGACAGTGGCGTTAATCCTCCCTCCAAGGATGTTGCACCAATTCCTTATCGCTTAGTTGTCTTCGCTTTCCGCAATGAATACTCACATTTTGCACAGAGCAGGTGGCATCCCTCTATGCTTGGATTGTAATGGCGTTCTGTTGCATGTCCTGTTAGCTGCCTGTCATGAACGAACATAACGATGGCACGGCCAGTGACGCGCTTTTAATAGCACTCAAGGACGATGCCATAAGCAATCTCACCTATACCAATGTTCTCCAGTGTGTGCGTATCCGAAAGTACGACTCCTTGAGCATGTCAGCATGAGCATGTCACTCACACCCATTTCGATTGACAGAGCCCAGGCACACTGCATACACGTTAAGTTACGGCCATCTCATGTTGTTCAATGCAAGAATGTCGGGCTGTAGGCGAGTCCGTCATACTGCTTGGCAAGTCCAGAGTTCCTGCGGTCGCAAATACATCATCTCTGCTGGCTTAGCGCATGGCGTCTCACTCAATTCTACAATATACAGCGAGTGAAAGCAGAAAATGCATGTGGTCGTGGTCGACGACGACGCTGTTGTTGAGGCTTTCCGGAAAACACACACATTTACCCCGCCAACGATTCTTACGCGAGGCTCGACAGTGTAGGAAACGCACCTTTCCACTTGCACCGGACCTTGCTGCACTTCTCCGGGAAATGCTTCTCACGCATTCAACGGTTTTCAAGCTTGTTGAGCAGGCAAACAGAGGCTAAGTCGGAGGATTCGATGGAAGACGATTTGGCCATTCTCGGGGTCTTGGATCGGCGGGCCGATGCGTTTGACTCACGATACTTTCATACACGGTGCAATGCTTTTCGGTGCATTGATCTGACGAACCCAATCCGCACGAAGGATGACGTGGCCGTCGATAGATATTTTCCCCTGGGGGCTGATGGGAGGCACTTCTATGCGCTGATCAGACCAAGAGGCAACCGACGAAACCCGTGAATATGGGCCTGCCGTGGGCTACAAGGAAAGAGTGCATACACACAGATCAATCAAACCAGTGCGTCTGTTGATCAATGCGTATGTACTCCTTTCCTCGGAGCCCACGAGAGTGAGTGAACATCGTCCTTACAGCGATGGTACACACGATGTGATGAGCATGTTAGTACCAACCCATGTGAGAGAGGAAGATAACTGTACTGTAGCGTTCGAGTATGCCATCCTTGTGGACCAGGCGCATTTTGTAACCAGGCTGTGTAAAAATAGGTAAAATAGGAGCGTATAGAATGATTGACACGCAACTTCACCAAGCTTGCATCGGCATATTCGTAGGTTCGGCCACGGAAGTCATTTTATCTAAACAATATTGACAAAGGAGAAGTAACGCACAAACGACTCTTCATGTAAAAACATCGTCGTCGAGATCTTCTGGAGGGCTGTGATGTTTGATTACCCAGGTTAGTTCGGTAAGATAACGCCATTAGGGGTACGTTGAATCGCGGGATGAGTAGAATGGATGGATACAATCCATGCACAAGGCGAGGATGGTAGAAGAGAGAGAGAGAGGGCAGGCAGAGAGGCTGGTGGTTAAAAAGAGGTAGAAGAGCGAGCGGAGTTGTAGAGATTTTGACGTGCAAATAGGCAAAAAGATGACGCAGATCGGGGCGGCCCGGACGCGTCCCGAAAAGGACTCGAGAATCCTCAAAGGAATTGCAAATGCTGAAAACATTCTCGCACACACTGTGGGATCGAATGATCAGGAAACACCATCGGAATTACACCCATATGTACAAAACAACAAGCAAGGACCGGTCAACAAACGAAAAAGAAGGTACAATCGACAACAATCTACACCAGTAGAAAATGTACAAACATGTGCGCAATACTAGACTTGATACGCACCACTCCGGACCATTTTGTATGCAACCATCTCCAAGCTGCCACCATATCCCTCCACAGCGTGACCTCCGGACTGCGTGAAACCATCCGCAAAGACCATTGTAGCTACCGTTGTGGTTTCACGAGTGGCCAGCTGGGAGTGTGCCCCAAATCCAGTGTCAATGCCCTGCCGGCGATAGGAATGACTACCCGAGTGGTACAACTCGCGCACGTTGATGATGAACCGAGGCAACATGGAGAAAATGAGCATCAAGCTCAGCGAGCTCATGAACGGCAACGCGCCCGACTGGTTTTGAATCGCATATCCAATCGCCCATTGGATATCATAGAGGGAGCGCCTAACAAATGCCAGGTTGATCAGTGCTCGCGTGCGGGTCAATAAATTGGTGGGAGTAAAAATAAGGAAAGACGTACACGAAAAAATATATGATTCCATCCCTCACGAATAGCTTCATGTATCGGTTAGGCTGCCACGTCTTCGTTGCTTTGTACATATCCACAGATTGCCTCAATGTTTGAATAATTGGGAGGATCAACAATGTAGTGGAAAAGGCGAACGAGGGTGTTAGGTATGTCCAGAGAGGGGATGGAAGGTTATACGAAATATTGCAGAGTGGGACGCCAGGGATCTGGACGGTAGTCACTGAAGAACGCAGAGGAAGACGATTAGACACATCTAATGTATTCAATGGAGTCTTGGACGCACCAGACATGTAGGTATTAGGATTGTCGAAGATAGAAGCAAAAACAAATGCTATGATTGTCTCGGGCACATATATGCAGAGGAGCAAACCAAGAATTATCTTAGATCGTCCCCAAATTGCGTAAATACGCATAATCATCACCACTGTCGCCATAATCAGCAATGGAGACATAGGTATAACGAAGAGGGTATTTACGATCAACAGCAGCATTGAAAATCAGTAAAAAATACTGAGCGACCAGGTAAAGAACAGTACCTTACAAATTGCCAGTCAGAACCTGATAGGAAGTGTCGTAAATAAGATGTACTCACATCTATCCAATCATTAGCGATGTTGTCTAGCAAGAAAAATTCAGGATCGTACTCCTGTCAACATATGCTATTTAGCAATGCAAAATAAGACATAAGGCAAGAAAAAGAACCAACAGTCACAGTGTAGGGGAAAGAAATGGACCAAACTACAAGTACGTTCGGACAATCAGATCATCCAAAATCATGGATATATGCTCGGACATACCCAGTCCAAAGATTCTTTCAAGAATATATTCAGATTCCAAAATATGATAAGCTTTTGCGACTTACATGGCTTGACAAAGTCCCAGATAGCGGACCTGGGAAACACACAGCTCGCTAGCCGTTTAAAGTGACCTTTTCTCCATACGCACCAGAACAAACATTGTAGAGATCCATGTCCAGGGTTTGCACTGCAGGACTCTTACAGGCGAAGTACTCGAGTACTAACTGATATCCTCACCCAAATATATTCTACCTTCGCAGGCTGTCAGCATTAGAGTGCAATGAGAAGAAACCAAGTACCTCGTTCGAAAATGTTATGACTGCAGAGCACTGCGTGACTCCAAATGTGTAGGACATTCAAGTGCATCACTCACAATAATCGTGCACGACGCCAGTGACCAGAATGACTATTTCAAAAGTTCGCAAGTTAACTAGTATCAATCAATTTAACGACAGTGCGCACTGTTTGCACAATTGGATAGCCGGTAGAGCTCCACAACCAACTTTAGGTCGACTGACATGCCACAGAGGAACGATGGAGCGACTGAGTGGCCAGGAATGAAGAGAGTGCCCGCTTACGGGCGCTGATGCAAATTACTTTTATTATGTAGCGAGTGTCTAGTTTTACGTGCGTGAGACTTCATAAGAACATTATTGCTCTTTTACGACGCTTGCAAAAATATGTGCCTATTTGATTGACAGACTGCTGGTGTCTCCTGAGCACTGGTTGTCTGTCGCAGTCCACATCATTACCCAGTGAGCAACTTCAATCGAAAGTCTGCTTGCACCAACTTGAATCATACGTCTACTGTCATTATCTACCGAGTCCCGACAGCATGGACGCACGCTGAACTTCCTCGTGCCCATCACGTGGCACTATACCGCTTTGACTCCTCCAAAGCATCCGCTGCCAACAACGGTGGCAGTGATAGCGGTGACGACAATGATGATAACGGGGGTTACACAACTACCACCACAGGGAAAGGGACGGGGCAGCGACTGCGCACCCGCCACCACAACGGCAGTGGCGTTAAAAACGAAGGCGAAGTAACAGGACACCTACTACCACCCCACCACGACTACCAGTGACAGGGTGGGCATGCAGTAGCCCGCCCACGACGACGATGACAGGAGCGAAGGCGATACTATTTCGTGCCCAGCATCACGAGGCACAATTGTGTGGCGAGGGGGGGGGTGACCCGACGGCGCGCTCCGCTGCGATGACGACGAGAGCGAGGACAGCACCTAGTACCAACGAAGGGAACAGGGGCAATGTCATAATGCACCAACAACTACGAGGACAACGAGGACAGGGGTAATGTACCCACTACGACCACCACAGCACATTGACAGTGACTCGTCAAGGACAACAGTGACAGGACGGTGAGGCTCGCAGAGAACAATGTGGCGACGGAGAAGGCTGGGGAACCCAAGCAACTGCCCCGGCTGCAAATGGGTGCTCCTTCCTCAATACAACATATATGACAATTAGACCTACAATTCTTCCTGGTCGTCAGTCTAGCCCCAAAATTAACGCTCCTGCTTGACTATCTCATCCGGTACTGAAATCCACGAAAGGATCAATACTCTGGCACACGCGAGGTCGAATGATCAGGAACTACATCTAGACCTATACCGCGAGCAAGGTTTGGTCAACGAATAAATGATGCGCCGACAACAATGTACACAAGGTCCTCCCATTCATTTGCGCAATAGGGATCCCTGCAAGCGCGCAACGCCCAATTCCAATTCCAATTCCAAGATGTCCCCGGGAGGCAGTCTTGTCTGGTGCGCACTCCCGTCCATGTCGCTTGCGAACGTCGCCGAGTCGCCCACATGTCCGTCTACAACCTGACCCCCAGGCTGCGTGGAAATATCTGGAAAGATCATCGTGGGCACCGTCACGGCTCCACGGGTAGGTACCCCAAACCCCGTGTCAACGCCCTGCCAACGGGAAGGCCTGTCATACAACTCGCGTACGCCGATGATAAACCGGGGCAGCATGGAGAACAAGAGCATCATGCTCAGCATATCCGTGAACTGCAGTGCGTATGGCTCGTTTGGAATCGCATACGTAATCGCGCATTGGATATCATAGAGTGAGCGCCTGAAAGATGAGGTGATCAGCTTTTATGCGCTTATTAATAAATGGGTGGAAGCGAAGATGTTGTATAATATTGAAAGCAAGAGAAAAGACGTACACAATAAAATAGAAGATCCCATCCCTCACGAATAGCTTCAGGTATCGGTTAGGTTGCCATGCCCTCGTTGCTCTGTACATATCCACGGATTGCTTCAGTGTTTGGATGATCGGGAAGATCAATAACGCAGAGGAAATGGCGAACGCGGGGATCATGTATGTCCAGAGGGGAGATGGAAGGTTATACGACACGCTGCAGAGTGGGACGCCACGGATCTGGACGGTACTCACTGAAGAACGGTAATTAGACGCATTCAATGGATCCAAAGGAATCTCGGACACACCAGACAAATAGGTATTAGGATTGTCGAAGATAGACGCGAAAACAAAAGCCATGACTGTCTCGGGCACATATATGCAGAGGAGTAAACAGAGAATTGTCTTAGATCGATTCCATATTGCGTAAATACGCATAATCATCACCACTGCCACTACAATCAGCGCATACAGAAACAGAGGGATGGCGAAGATAACTCACGATCAACAGCGGCGATGAAGGCAAGTAACACAAACTGTTTCATGAGGTAATACACGGTACCTTTTAAATACATGGTAAGAGTCTGATTTTATGGAATGCGAGAGATTGATATACTTACACCTATCCGATCACGGTGATGTCATCCGGAAAGAGGAGTTTAGACTCATACATCTGTCGGGGCACATGTTTACAAATGCGGGACCGGACGAAGAGAAAGTGACTGACTGTCACAGAGGAGGGAAAGGTTATAGTGCCAACTACAAATTTTCTTGGCCAATCAGATTTATCCGCATAATGGATACATTTAGACACACCCAATTCGCCTAGTCTTTGAAAAAATATTCAGCGTCCGAAATTAGGGAAAGCTTTGTGCGACTTACATGGCATGACAAAGTCCCAGATAGCGGACCTATGCAGGATGTAGCTCGGTAGGGATACCCAAAGCGTACGCACCAGGACAAACAATGTAGAGATCCATGTCCAGGATCTGCACTGCAGGACTGTTACAAGTGGGGTTCTCGGGTACCAGCTGGTATCCTCACCCAAATGTATTCTACCTTTGTGGTCTGTCAGCAACAAAGTGTGATGAGATGAGAAGAAACCAAGTACCTCTGTTGAGAAGGTAATGACTGCATAGTACTGCGTGACCCCAAATATGTAGAATACACAGATACATCACTCACAATAATCGTACACGACACCTGTGGCTAGAATGACTATATCAAACTGTAAGTTACCCGTTGATCAATGCAACGACTCGAAGAGTGCATACCGTTTGTATAGCTGTCTAGCCGGTAAAGCTCCACAATCGACTGTACGTCGAAGGGCATGCCACCGATCAATGAGAAAAAGGGAGTGACTGAGTTCCCAGGGGCGCTCACTAATAAATGAGCGCCATGGCAGTGAGGCAGAAGTAGATGGCACGATATTACGTAAGAACCGCACTTCAGTCTTACTTCCATGTGGAACGACTGAAGTGTGGGTGCAGGCAAGACTCGGTGGACCGTTTCTGCCGAGGCGAAACATTGAAAGTCGGGATCGCCCCCGCAAAGGTTCCAAAAGTTCCAAGACCACGCCTCTGAAGCACCAGCCATAAGACAGCCGTTTTGGCAGTGACTTCGAGCCGTCATCGACTCTTTGTTCGTCACTTTACCGACACAGTGGATGCTCGCCTATCAAAAAATCCCGTTAGCGGACGGTGATAGGACCGATCAAAGTCTTTTTTTTTTCCCTTCGGACCCCATCCGCATCACCACCGCCATGTAGCACTGCAAAGACGGCGCGAAAATAGATTGCAATCTGAAATCTGGAAGGGGCGATGACTTGATGCGTGATGGTTAGGGATCTAGGGATGGCCCAGCGCGTGCATTTTGACCATCAAACATCGGATACTTGGATGATGACCGGATCTCGGGGTACATAGACATTGCCCCCGCTCGACGTTTGCTCCCGAGCATGACCGAGTGGGTATGCACGTGAATAGATTCCTCGATCGACCTATATGGTAAAGTACAGGTCTCGATATGAAGAACGTCCTTCAACTCCAAGTAATCCTTGTCTCATCTACTTTGTATTTCGAGTCTTTAGCGGGCCGAGACAAACGCCGCTCCTAGCTATACAAGCGGCATAGAGATAGAATATTGTAAATGCATAAACGATAACGGACGAGTATTATGCGATTGTCCAAGGCTGATTCCAATAGATGCTTCAACGGGGTATATAGAATGTAATGCAACGAAAAGCGAAGGAGCAGTATGCTGGATGGATGGAATCGTACCATTGAACGGGGCTCCAAACTCATCCAGTCATCCAAACGTAGGTGTCCGTAACCCGGATGGTTGTGGTATGAATATTCTTCCTCCCGCCACATCCACTTGCCCTGACGACATGAAATGCGGGGATGAATTCGCCAACATGTATACCGGCTGAGGGAACTGAGCCTCTGGGGGACCTCCTGGCTGAGGTAATCCAGACGGATATACAAACAATGGTTGTGCGACATAGGCAGGTGCCAGCCTCTGTGGTTGGCTGCCGTGACTGTCTGTCGATGGTGGTCCTTCACGCGATGGCGAACCAGATCCCCCTCCGCCGCCCACATGAGGCGGTTGCGTAAACAGCAAGTTAGCACTCGAGCCAAGTATAAACGGGGCCGGAACGACAGGTGCGGAATGTCCCACCCCTGAGGTAGGTAGTGGGTGTGGTGGGAGCAACCCTGTCGTCGATGGACCCGCGAACAGATCGATCGGCTTCGCGCGCGAGGTGTACCACGAACCCTTGTTCTTGGGTATGGGTCGGCTGTACCGTCGCGTTGTCGCTTCGCCGGGGACATATATACTCGAGACACCAGAGGAAGCGATCCACGGGAGACGATTGAGGTCTCGGACGAACTTGCCCGCCCGTGCGATTTGCGATCGGATGGATTCAGCAGGTGGTGGACGGATGGGCGATTCCATTTTCATAAAGTCTGCAGAGGGTCGTGGTTCGGCAAGAATGGGGGAGGAGACACGGAGGGGTACATCTGTAAGGATAGGCGTAGACATGGCATTTGGAACATCTTCCCTCTCAAAAGGACGACTGGACGTGGAAGTGTCGTCTGAACGCGAATGAGCACGTGATTGGCGTAAGGAGGAATGCAATCCATGATTGATGTGTTCGAAGGAATGCTCGCGAACCGAGGAGAGCAACAAACGTTCTCGTCGTCCATCCCCACTAGCATCACTGTCAGTGTGGTTACCATGTCGTGGGTTCGGTGACACCGAGGAAGCGCGCGGTGGTGTCTCCAGTCGCTCGACAGTGGGTATATCGTCCGAGTTGGACGTGGCCACGCCAGGCATGATGGGACCAGTATAACGTGGCAACGTTGTCCGTCCCGTTTCGATTGTACCCACACCCGTGCCCCCTGTCCCTTGCCTCTCCGGCTTTCCATAGTCTTTCAACCGGCTCTTGGACATGACCTTGGGAATCCGTCGCAATCCACTGACAAAGTCCCCCATGAAGTTCCTCTTTTCGCTCTTTCCATTTGCAGCCACCGGCATCACCTCACTAAATCCGTAGCCATGCCCCTGATAATAACACTCGTCGCGGTCATCGACGCTGACAGTCATGTACTCTGCATCCAATTCTGAATCCGCGATCGTCGGTGCAGACTTGCGTAAAACTGGCGTTGGGGTACGGGCGTGTTGAAAACCGGATGGCGGGGTATACCGTGGGGTTTGCGGGGTGTGAGTATGCGCCGAGGGGAGCTGGGATTGGGAGGCAGATATCCAGGTGACGTCCCGCACGCGGTTTTGTGTTTGGCTACTATGGCGAGAATAACGGTCCCTGGGCATAGGGTCTGCAAGGTAATCCCGTCCGCCACTGTGTGGGCGAGTGAAGTTTGTATCAATACGGATGGGGCCAATTTCTGAATAGTCTCCCATGGTGCGTGGCGGTCGATGGCAAGAACCAGACGAGTTGTGCGCAGAAACAGTCGACGAGGGTTAGACGGCCTAGAAAAAAGCAAAGGTAAAATATCGACGTTGAAAGGATGGCACAGCAAGTGCAAACGGGATGGGGCAGGCGAAGGCGGCTGGGGACAGCGCAAATGGAATGGAGTGGGCACGAGGCGGCACCGGAAAGGGGCCAATTACGGTTACCGCGTGCCCTTTCATTGCACGCGCCAGAACATGCGCGGTTGGGCACAGTAACACGACAGTCCGAAAAGGCCATGCTTGAACACCATGGACTCTGATGAGTCGCCTTGGAAATCCCTGCTGTCGAAAAAACGGCATTTTGGAGCTTGTCGTGATCGAGGTGAAATAGAAACGACAGGTGTGGTCATTCAGGAAGCAGGAGATCCCTTGGACATTGTCAACGAGGACGTTAGAGCAGATATCGAGTTGAAAATGCGTGAATGCCCACGGTTGTTGTGCCCTGGCGACGGTGAGCGCCGCCAAGCGTCAGTGGGGCGGTGACGTTAACCATGTCTTTTCGAACCTATCCATATCCTCGAGAACAGCCTTACTCTGAGGGTACGAACTAGCTGCATAGAAACCTTCAAACTGAAGAAAAAAGGGGTATTGCAAGTCGCAATTGAACATTATCGATAACTCAATTGACAACGTCGACTCCCAAGTTGGACATTGTCCGGTGATTGTTCTTACGTTCAGCCTTAGTACCATGTACGACTGCATTATCCAGGTACCAACTGAGGCCCCATCGCCTTAGGCAGGGACCGCAGGCAGAAACAGATGCTAATAGATCCCATCAGCGAGGCACAGACTCACAGTCAGTGAGTCACCTGCCAGACTCCACCAATAGAAGCTCGACAACGAACGAATGGAAACTCGTTGCAGTTTCTTCGCGAATGTTCTCGGACGTCGTCTCAGCGTCTATAAGGTAGTACTGTATACACTTTATAAGATATTGGGTCACATTATTCATTGGTGTTCACAGCTTTGTCAGACTCCGAGTCCGAGCCTCACTCATCCAATGCTGTGCAGCGGACCTGTACACAACTTCGAATGACGCTGAAAATGACAATCGCATGCATCGGTATCCGCTCGCTCCGGTTCCACCACGACTCTAAAGCTAGGCTGATGGACTTGCTCCGCCAAACCCGGTCTCCATCGTCGAATCTCCGCCAGACGTCAGAGAAATCAAACGCTATCCGCTTTGGCAATCATTGCCATTTAGCAGTACGTCATGACAAAAGTGACGTTTACCTGCCTGGAGGCAACCGCGACTATATAATGGGGGTAGCCATGGCAGTGGAATAGAACACACCAACGAACAAAACGATAGGCCTCTCGATCATTCTATTTCTCTCCTCATCGCCAAAACATGAGCACGAATATGTTTTCAGCAGTCGATCATCCAAGTCCGAGCACCGCTCGCAGGTCTAGCACGCCGAGCCCATCCCTACAACGGGGTAAAGCGTGCCTGTCTTGCCGGTATGTGTCACCATTTACTAGCTCCATTTCGTTGGCCACTCACACTACGTATTTGCTCTAGTCGCAGAAAGATGGTGAGTGTCCATCCTCAAGTACCATGCTATGTTCGGCCCCGATGACTCATCCCTTCTGTCTCCCAACAGAAATGTGATGGCCTCAAACCTGTCTGTACACCCTGTTTGCGGGGTGAGCGCGTTGAAGATTGCGAATACACTGATGGTCCACGGCGTCCGCGGACGCTGACATTGGAAGAGGACATTGCTCGATTGAGAGCGAGAGTACAAGAGTTAGAGAATCCGGAGGAAGTGATGCCTTCTGTGCAGTTGCACTCCCCGTACATGGATGCGTGCACCAGTGTTAGTGGTGCTCCAAGCGGGTCTGCCCAAGTACAGGCTCCACCTACGACCGCCTATCATGCGACGAGGCATGCCCGATCTCAAGGATCACAAGGTGGCGTGTACATCGTCCATTCTACCTGCCCAAGTCACGCTCACATCCGACCGCTAGGTGGCTCGATCGAGCTGCATCAAGCTGATTTCGATTCTGACATGCACCTGCATCCTGATCGCGCGTAAGAGTTTCTCTTTCCCACTCCTTTGTCAGGTACAGCGGGCTCATCACCTCGGTATTCTGTACAATAGGCTATCGGTCATTACGCCGTACGCTGCCGAGATCGGTTTTTTCCTCGACATTGATCGCCTTCGCGTCCAAGGCACGCATGTCTTACCTGCCTTAAGAAGTGCACTTGCACTCTGGTCTATTCACATCACATCTGTATGCGAATCGGATCACGGACATGCCCGCGAACGGAATCAAACTCTCGCTTCCAATCTTCTTTCTCAAACTCAAACTATGCTTGCCTCGGCCCTAAGCACCGTTGATGCCGAGCCAGACCCTGCCATCTTTCTCCACCTACTTCAAGCAGGAATATTATTGGCGTATTACATGCAACGGACTGGCCAGGTTGTTGGAGCACGGTATTATGCCAGTGGAACTTGGGGGTTAGCAACAATGTTGAAGTTGCATCAAAAACCCCTCTCATTGGGGAGCGCTGGGCAAGAAGACCGGGTTTCACGGGAAGGGGCAGTGAGGCAAAGAAGGACAGCTGGGAATATGAATGTGCCTGTTTTTACGTTGGCGGCGTGTGGTAGATGGGCGCAGCCGTTGGACGACATCGAAGCAGAGGAGAGGGTGCGTGCGTTTTGGGCGGTGTATGCTCTCGATCGGTGGTTTAGTGCGGTATGTGAGAGGGCTCGCCAGTCGCTCATGACAGATGGGATCGTACCGAATGCGATAACGGTGCCATGGCCAGGTATGGGGGTAACAAACCAGGTCAGTGCCTTTCTTATTTTTTATTTCATATCAGTCACACGACGTTTATTTTCAGGCGGGAACGAATACAATCGAACAATTTTTGAACGATCCCAGTCAGGATTTTACGCAGGACAGCGGGGCTGTATTGCATGCAAAAGCCTCTGTGTTGCTTGGGGAGGCGACGGCGATCACTGCTTCGTACGAGACTGGTATGTTACTCTTGTTCTTATCTCGTTCTTGTCCAAACCCGCGTTCTCATTAATCAATCGTTCTTTGAACTAGACACCGGAATCAGTCAGTCGCCCGCGTTTCGAGCGCGTTTTGGGGTGCTGGATGCACTGCTTCAACAGTGCCTAAGTGCGGTGATGGCGTTGTCAACTGGCCCAGCTCAGACGCACGAACAAGGACAGGTACTCGTGACGATTCACTTGATCGCGCTCGCACACGTCACGCTCCATCGCCCATTTATCTCTACGTATGGGCCCTCTCGAAAACGGTGTATCGAAGGCGCGTTTGGAGTCGTTCGGGTGCTGGATCGGATTGGTCCCAAGGTCGGGGTTATCAGCCCTATCTACGCGGTAATTATCGATTATTGGCCACGTGATGCAAGACTGACGCCAAGTTGTATTGTAGCTTGTTTGGACTACGTTATGCCTCTCGTTGCATGCCGAGGTCCTTCGCCTCCGCGCCCAACCAGACGCGGATCCATCGCGCCATAGAAGGGAAGAGGGTGAGATGATGGCGGCCATTCGGAGATTGGTGGGCGTACTGAGCGCACTATCACAGCGTTGTCCAAGTCGGTGTACGTCTTTGACCATGATGTCGGGAATTGCGCTTGATGCCGATTTTTTGATTCAGTTTTCGCGGCCAACATCGAAGCGGTGTTGCCTGTCCTCGAATCGATCGCGATCTAAATTCAGGGTATCTCAAGTTGTGGCGGTGCAGGTGGCGGAGTGGCAAGGTTGTCGTAGATACGGACGTTGCCGAGGAGGCTTGCCATGAGTCTTCCAGTGCTATTGCCATGGTAGTTACTCTCTTCTCATTTGCCTCATTCAACCGGGTCGTTTTTTTTTTTTTTTTTGATCTATGCAGGCATAGCAAAGTACTCTAGTCTCGTTTGCATATATGCGACTAATTTCCGATCAAACTAACCCGATTATTTCTCTCACTCAGACACACGTGCTCGCATTAATTGTCAACGATGGCAAACGGTGACGTCGCTTGAGGTGCTAACATGGACAACAAGGACAATTAGCGAGGGACCATCAAACAAGGCGAAAACACCCACAGGAGGGAGAAAAACTGGGCTTGCGAATGCTTTGGAGGCTGACTTTGGCACCGTCGTTCGTTTTGAGGCAAATCCCATTCGACGAGGGGATGAACGTGCTCGCGTTCGAATTGAGCCCCCCTCTACTGACGCCCACGTTAGCGCCGGATGACGGGCTGTTTCCGACCGTGACGGCGGTCCCGGAGAGCGTGGTGATGGCGGAGAGCGTCGAGCGTGCGGTCGAGGGACGCTCCATGTCGTCTTCAACGTGGAGGGTATGTACATATGGAGCGAGCTCCTTCCATGAATCCTCATCCACCAGGACGGGGGTAGGGTCGATCGTGCCGTCTTCCCGGTAGAAGAGGGCTGTAGTGACGCGGATGGGGTCAGAAATGGTGAGAGAGGTTTTGATCAGAGCGATCACGGTCTGTAAGCGGGGTTATTATTGATCGGTGGGCCTCGGTTTCAGTCAAAACGAGAACTCAAAATGGGATGCACGTACACGGAGAGGAATGCGCGACAGGTGGTCCCTACCAAATGCCTTGATTGTTGGCGATATGGCAGAGGTGTAGTGGACAAACAAGGGAGAAGCACGAGGAAGGGCAGATATGAGGCGAAGCGCTTCGAGACACTGGCCGAGACCTGAGGCAAGTTCATTGGGAGAGGTGGCAAGCTGAGAGAGCAGACGCTGTTGTGAACGGGTCATCGCGAAGGTGAGTGAAGCGAAAGAAGCGAAGCGGAAACGTTGCGGCCCACTAAACGAACTCGGACGGGCGTCTTGAGGCGATATCGATGCATGTTGTCATAATGCCACCCACACGTGATGTTATCTTCCCGAGAAGACGATGGAACTGCATAGATAAGTACCCAATATTACTCGTCGATGCTTGACAGACTCTAAACAAGTGATTCATCGTCAGGTGTTCTTGATGTAGCTGTAGGGCGTTCAGCGCTCCGCAGTCTCAATCTAACGATATCTCATCCAGCGACAAATTACATAAGGTATGTTGACATCAGAAAATCTGAGGTATAGCCAGTTTGGGGGGTGTCTGGGGAAAAGTCTGGCAGATAGTCTGGGGGCGTTCACGTGCTCAGCGGACTGGTAGTCTGGGGGCGACTGCGCGGCTGGCACGGCATGTGC
>JBBPTN010000131.1:0-46847 GCA_038094075.1 Xerocomus spinulosus | reverse complement strand
GTGCATAAGTGTCTCAGGTGTGAGAACACTTTCCCATAGGAGTGTGAGAAGGATATAGTTACCGCTGAAGCGTATATCCTATGATGTCTCTGTGTACAGTGACCGCTAGAGCGTGTACACTTCAACAAATTCAAGAAGTTGGGGGGTGAGAACTTCAAGGAGTGGTTGACTAAAGGAATGATGAAAACTAAATTCTGTGAAACTGGCATGGCAAATGAATCAGTACATTCTCGGTAGTATCATCTACTAAGCTTGGTTTTTTGATACCAGTGTTTGTCGATCGACGATGTACGTAGGCCCAAACTATAACAGGAAATTTTGTACAGCTCGGCTGTTTCCGTCGACTCTTTCTCCTGAACCACGTCATTCAAGTTAGAACCAGACGACATTCTCTACTGACGGTAAACGAACATGCGCCGCTGCGAAAGTAGGGTCATCTATCCTCCAAACTGCTTGTAGTTAGAATGATGGGTGACCTTGCTTGCAGTTTGGCATTCCTTGTCTGCTAAAATTTTCACAGATGCCCACGATGCTCGCCAATTTTCATTCAATACGCATTTCCTTTCATGCTAACCACTTAGAAGTGCAACCATTTGGATCGAAGTTGTGGGTGTGGCTCGAGCCTCGAGGTGTTCGAATATCATACTATTTTTGTGGTTTTACTAGGCGTAACGTTGATCAGGATCGGTCCGTTGGTGCCACGTCTCATTGATAACCCCAGGCCAGGTAACACATTATATCAAGACGATCTCAGCCATTCTACTCAGGCGTAGATTACTTCCCTTGACGTTTTCTTTCTACTCGTGATGCAAGACAACGATCCAGGTGGCGATGCGATCCGTGTGCACATCGATCGTGCCCTGCCACTCCCAGACCCATGTCTCTACCTCCACCCGCCCTGCTTTGACGCCGACGGCAACCGGGTTTACTTCGGTTCTGCTACCGTCGGCAACGTCGTCTTACCGTGCAAAGTGACGCTCAAGGTTGATACCCTCGTCTGTGTGGTTCCCCACCGACTCGTCGAGCGTGTCCATCAAGGGTCGTTCACGCTCCTTCCATTCACGGGTGCCATGGAACTGGTGCCGACGTCTCATGGGTGCATTCCTGCAGGGTACCGGCCTGTCGAGGGTGGAGTAGATGAGAGTGGGCGGCCACAATATCATGCCGTTGCATGGGTACGCGGGGAGCGCATCCCAGGCAGGACTTCTGCGCACCTCGTACGTCATCGAATTTAAGCTCTGATGGGCTGTCCTCATGTCTTGCTATGTTTGATAGGGTGCGGCTGCAGTCCTATCGGGTGGTAGAGAACACTACGTGTACGATGCACATGAGATCCTGTGAGTTGGACCGCAATGGACGGATAAAGGTTTCTGATGGACCTGCATAGGTGTTGGCGTGACGACGACGTTGAAGGCTCGCCCGCAGTGACCGAGCAACCTGAAGAAATCATTCCTATCAACGATGCCGATCAGGCGGCTACAGATTCAGATCACCCAAGGCCAGGCGAATATGACCCTGCTGGAATACGCCTCCGAGTCACGGTCTCAGATCTATCCACAACCACACCCGCCACGGACCTCGATGGTACCACTCCGCTGTATTTCGGATCGGCGCTGTTGCACAACGCCGTCTTACCTGCAAAAATTGTGGCGATGCACACCTGTCAAGTAGTGCAGGACGATGTTGTCGCCGAACTTGCGACTGGGTTCAGTCTCCTTCCTTTTCACGACGATATGGAACTCGTACCGACGTCCCGTGGTGTTGTTCCTCGAGGAAGGCGTCCTGTAGAAGGCAACTACGATGAACAAGGAAGAAGGTTGTACCATGCGATGCTCTATGTCGTTGGAAGGCAGTTTCCAGGAGCGTGCGCCGAACACCTCGTGAGTGCAGTTTGTCACGCATTATCCACTGGCGACTCAGTCTTCGCGGCGTTCAGGGTGGAGCGCAGGGTGTCTTGCAAGGAAAAAAGTATACATTAGAGACGGGATATACCATACTGTGGGCGACCCAATCGCTCGATCGCTCAGATCATTAACTAACCAGAAATTGTTGTCGGAAAGAAGATCACGCGAACCCGAACTCAGCACCTGCGGACCTCCGACGGAATTTTTCATACCGGGATGACCTCGCGGGAGAGCGGCTCCGTATACCGCTGAATGGCAGCGAACCCCTGACGGTAGCCATGACCCAGAGTTTTGGGTCACCGGTGTACCAATATCGAGATTCGGAACACCCCTGGTTCTTTGCGTCTGCGCTGCATGACGATGGGTGTGTGATTCCGTGTTGGGCGCACGTCGATGGGCAGCCGTGCAAGTATGTGAATGACAACGAGAGGGTGGTGACGTGTACGGGACCGTACTGTGTCCTCCCTTTTATGCCCGACTTGATGATGCTTGTCTGGGCATCGAACGGGGAGGTTCCAGCTGGACTGACGCCAGTGGTGGGCGGGCGAGATGAGCACGGTCGGTTGCTGTACCATGTGGTCGGGTCGGTGGCCGATGGAGGGCAAATGATCGGTATGGCTGCAGAACATCTTGTGAGTGCTGTTCACGTCCACGATAACGTGCGTGTGCTGATGGGATGGCAGGGTGGCGATATGATTGTATGTCAATCTGGGGGGGTGCATAGATTGACTGGGTATGAATTGTTGTGAGTACCCACGTCCTTTTTTTGTGTTTACCAAGCTCACTCGGGTTCAGGTGTTGGAGGACGTGAACTCTGGCTCAGTTCAGTAATTACGATCAAGTCTCGGTTGTATACAATGCACATGAATCTCGCTCACGCCACCATAGAAGGATCCGACGTCTGCGCGCTCTGTCCTGTCCCATCCACACGCACTGATCAACTTGAGCTAGATCTTGTCGAACAGCACATGGCGGGAGGATATATGCGTCTCTATTCCAGCCCCAGCTACTGTCTTCTTCCTGTAGCGTACGCCACGATTCATCAATGTCGATACCGGCCGTGAGCTTGTTGAATGAGGTGCCTTGGTCGTCTGGAGGACAGGGGACGCATATCGTGATTCGAGGATGGGGGACGTCTTGCAACACATCTCGATGGCGCCGATTGGACAGCTATCTACTGGCTGGTTGCCCATGTCTCCCTCCTCCGCTGGGCTTCTTCGGCTGCCAAGTTCTGCCACCGTGCGCCCTGCGGCGTAATTCTCTCGCCAACGAAACTCTCAACCCCGATCCTTCTAATCTCCTATTGATAACCTCTGATAACGCATCGTGAGTGGACACGCTGTGACGGAGCCTGAAACTTGACAGCAACAATGATTGGTCCCTTAGATGGAAAGGTCAGACCGTCGAGCAGATCAATTGACTCGGAAGTTGTCAGGGTCTGATTGAACGTGCCCGTACGATTTGTGGAGCGATTGCGTACAATGATTCTTGGCGCATTTCTGGGGTTATCACGTTGGTGAGATATTTCCTTTACTGCATGTTCGGTTGTGTTCAATTCGATGATCGGATGAACGATGGAACATTCTTCACGTCCATCGATAATAGATTCGCTGGGTGTTGTGTATGGACCGCTCCACATATATGACTGCTTCATTCAGCTCGCGTCCCAGGTCAGTCCCTTTCAGCTACTCCCTGTAACCGATCTTGAATCTGCTTGCCATGTCTTTTGAAGGCGATCCACTTGGATTCTACGGTAAACTTATTGTCGAAGCGTACGATGCCCTCGTCCTCGAGGGTTTGAAGTCTTCACTCCCCGATAGTGAATCCGCCACACCAGATCTTTCCATCTCTGACGACACGCTCGCCAACTTGCTGAACAAGAAGGTTGGGATTCTTGGCGCTGGTATCGGTGGCCTCTATGCTGCCTTGTTGCTCGATTCGATCGGTGTTGATTATGAAATTCTGGAGGCCTCGGGACGTGTTGGTGGCCGCCTCGAGACGTACAGATTCTCAAAGGGTGGAGAATATGACTATTACGTGCGCGCTACCAGTTTTCGCATCGGATATGTACTGATCGTACTCCAGGACGCGGGCGCCATGCGCTACCCACTTCCCAAAAAGGATGAGAATGGAAAGTACAAGAACGGGATCATGGCGAGATTGGCGGATTTGATCGTGTACGAGCCGCTGAACCAAGGTTCCGACAAACTCAAGGATAAGCTGATTCCCTACTACTACAAGGCTCGCGATGAACAACCGGGCGACAAGCCAGGTTTCTACTACTTCAACGGCGTTCGTCAGAGCGTTGCTGGACCCAAGGTCCTTCCCCACCCCAAAGACCCTTCTGATTTCAGAGCGAGGGACATGGGCGTCCGCAAGGCATATGCCAAGGCCGGCTACGACGCCATTCAAGCTGACGCTCTTGGTCCGTTCGTGAGCGGCCTGATCAAGGATCTAGAAACGGGAGGCAACGAAGGGTGGACCAATATGCTGAAACACGACGCCTACTCTGTCCGTGGGTACTTGGCGACAAAGTACATTCCTAGCGACTCCATCGATCTTCCCAAGAGACATCTTCCCATCAACGTCGTCAACTGGATGAACCTGATCAAGACGGGTACGAGTCGGTATGACCGCGCACTGACGGAGGCGGTCTTTTCCGAGATGGAGTTTGCCAACATTGGGAATACCAACTATGCAGATGTCGATTGGGTATGTTTCGAGTAAGTCCTGACTTTGGTCGAAAAATCGTCTTGATGTATATTTACTGGTACACAGGGGTGGGTCAGAGACGTTGTCGAAGAAGATTGGAGCGTATCTCCGATCGAAGAAGCCAGATTTCGTCAAGTTTGGCCAGAGAGTTTCGGCCATTAGAGAAGTCCATACGCGGTACACCATCCCCAGCAGCTACGAGAAAAGGGAGATACCCTCCTCTGCGAGAAGAACCGTTCTAGACTCGGGGGTGGTTGATATCGACATTGGCGAGGACGACTCCGCAAAAAAAGCCATCAAGCGTCGCACTTTGCTAGTAAGTACGATTACGGACTCTGGGACCAGGGATCACGAATACGGACATATCATCTCCACTCTCCCTCTTCCCGTTCTTCGCACTATCGACCTGAACAATGCGGGTCTGAACATCATGCAAAAGAACGCTTTGCGCGCGTTGGACTATGGCTTTTCAGTGAAGATCGCGGTGCGCTTCAAATCGGCTTGGTGGACCGAGAAGTTGGGCATTACCGGTGGTCAATCGTTTACAGACCTTCCTGTTCGCACCATCGTCTACCCATCTTATGGTGTCGACTCGGCTACCCCATCCAAGGTGCTCATCGCTAGTTACTCTTGGTCGAGTGACGCCTCTCGCCTTGCCGCCCTCGCCTTGAAGGAGAACAGGGAAGCTCTCAAGGAGCTCGTTCTTCGCAATCTCGAACAGGCACATTACGGTGCCAACGGCAGCAAGGACATCACGTACGACTTTTTGCTCAAGGACCTGGCGGACGGGGACAACTTTCACGTCAAGGACTGGAACAGCGACGAATACACGATGGGTAGGTTTGCCCCATCCCATCACCGGTGTTTGTGCTGATGACATCCGCTTGCCCAGGCGCGTTTGCCAACTTTTCGCCCGGCGAGTTTGGGGATTTGTACACGTCGTTGACGGTTCCTGCTTCGGGTGGTCGCTTGCACTTTGCGGGTGAGGCTGTGAGCACTCGTCACCGGTGAGTGTTGTCAGACCAAAACGACCCCCGAGCGCGTGTTGATCTGTTCGCCCAGTTGGGTCGTCGGTGCCCTCGACAGCGCTTGGAGAGCCGTACAAGAGTATCTCAGGCTCACCAAGCAGACTCAAAAGTTGGAGGAGCTGCAGAGGATCTGGAAGGGCAACTCCGAGTGGACCACCCAGTCGACGCTGGTTGAAGAGGATTCCGAGCATGACTTGATTGATGAGCATATCGCGTTGATCCTTCAAGCGCTCTTGATCGGTGTCGTCTAGTTTGGCACCCGGCGTTTTGATGTAGGATATGTAGCTAGGGTGTTGTATGTGTACGCAGGGGAGCCTATGCAGTGGGTCAGTAAACTGTACAATGATACTCAAAACTTGTGGATCCTTTGGCATCATCATTTGCGACCCAGGGAGGTGTTTAGCGTGGGCACAGCCACGCCGTCATTTTCCGACCCCCCACATCGTTGCAAAATCGTTGCGTTGACCCGGTGATGTTGAGAGAATCTTACTTGGTCGAATAAGTGAAAACCGGTGGTAGCTGACGCCCCGGACAGTCCTAACCCACTCAGGCTAAGGGAATCAGGATGAAGCCAACGAATTGATTTGGAACCTTTCCCAAAGGTGGCATGGGCGTGGCTCTTGAAACTAAAGGTAAGGCTCCACAGGATAATAACATTGGCTCGGACTCAGGAGCCAGGGGATTCAGCCGTATCCAATCTGATTCCGCAGTATCGTGCGGATACTCGGGAATTGTTATTGTTGGAGGCCTATGCCATGCACTGCATCTGGAGCATCAAAGGACTCTACGCACGGCGATTTGACCCTTTCCAACAGCAAGGTTGACTCTATCTAGCAAATCGCTGACCGGTTCCAAGCAGACTTGACGATCGCGGAAACCAGAAATTCGTGGTGCACGCCATCACCATTCTCATGCTATGACGTTCTGGAACGCATCCAATATAGGATTTGTGCCAGCCATTTTTGGAGCCGCCATGATACACATCACCTGCGTGTCAACCTTTGTCTTGCCCGAGGCGTAGACGGATCCGGACAGAGCATTCTTTGTATCCAATTTCGTTCATCAGTATGGGCCGTACAGACTGCCAGAAGCGACGTCACTGGAACAGGCCCGGGTACTACCCCACTTTTGAACTGTACATCATGATTTGAGGGCTGAAGATTCAGCGCATATAAAGCAAGACGATTCTCACTCCAGTGTCTCTCCAACAGCAAAACTGGATTCCATCTACCATGCCTTTCGACGGTGACCCGCTGGCGTTCTACGGTAAACTTATTATCGAGGAACATCATGCTTCCTTCCTCGGAAACGTTCCCGAGATCAAGCCTAGAAAGGGAGACATAGACCTTCTGGATAATTTCGACGACGAGCTTTGTCTCAAACTTCAGGAAAAGATCCGGATCCTTGGGGCCAGTGTTAGCGGTCTCTATACTGCATTGATCCTTAACTCTCTCGGTATCGACTATGGAATTATCAAGGTTTCTAGCCGTGCTGGTTGGAGGAGAGTACGACTACTATGTACGTTCTATCAAATCGGCCATTGGATTCACGGATATTAACCTGTACTTTGGGACAGGCTGTATGTGTTACTCAATGTGCCCACAGCCAGTGGGTGCTTGCACTTTGCGGGTGAGGCCGTGAGCACGCGTAAGTAATATGAGACCGGAATCATGCAGACAGTGAATGACGCCCAGTCAGCTGCGTTGTTGGTGCGTTCGACAGCTCCTGGAAGTCGTTTACGAGTAACTCAAGCTCACTGGGCAGGATGACAATCCAGAGGTCTTGGGGTGCCAACACGGAATTGACGACTGGCTCGACACTCTCGGACGAGGGACTGAACCATGATTTGCTGGATGAGCACATTGTCATCAAATCCATCCTTTCTGGTATCGTCTAGCCCGTGAGCGTTCCAAGTTGTTGAATGTGTTGTGCGTGAGATGAACAAGATGTGTTGTATAGTAACAATCCACGCTGAGGTTTACATGTTCATCTCGAGAGGGTCACTCTTCAGCGGTAACAAGACTCCCGTGCACAGGCCCCATCCCACTGCTTCAACATCATCGGAAGATGCGAGATCACATTCGCCAACCCAATCACCACTTGATCCCACAATCACCTTGGTGAGTGACATGTTGGGCAACATCACATGCATCATCAATTGACATGTCCATGATTCACCAACTCCTTAAGACAAGAGTAGTCGGGCTCGCCACGAGCAGTTCCTGTACCTCCATCTCAGGCTCACCAAGCAGACCCATGTTGAATGCATTCAGGGAGATCTGGATGGGAGATGAGCAAATCACCTAGCCAACACTCATCAAAGATAATCCCAAGCACAACCTGATTGATGCTTGTGATCCATGTTGATACTATATGGTCTACAGTCTGACCACAAACATGTTCATTTTTTGCATAGCTTTACAAAAAGGAAGAGAACTGCATAGCCATATGGAACCATGGGAAAGCATAGTAGGGGTATCAGAATAAAGCAATGTAACCATCACTTCCAACAAGAAATCCAGGACTCCCCATACAAAGAATAGTCAACATCAACATGATAAAACTTGTCAGAAGAAAAAACTAAAGAATGAATGGGTAGATGAAATGTGTTTCTATTCCAGGGAGCAAACCAGCCAAAGCAAGCACCACTAGAAGATTGAATCCAACCACCCTCCTCATGTAAATCACCAAAGGAAGTAAAATCTTGTATCCTCCAAACTTTGAGAGAATGGTCAGAAAATGTAGTGGCAATGTAGTCATTTGCTAAATATTGGATAGTGGAAACAGAATGTTCATCCCCCTGGAATGGACCTGCAAGACACTGGCCAGTAATAACATCCCAAAGCCTAATGGTATTGTCACCAGAGCCAGAAACAATGTGCTTGCCATTAGGAGAGTATGCAATGCAGTTGATGGACCATGTATGCCCATGCAGCACATTTGCCCTATATTTACCATTGGCTATATTCCAAATTTGAATGGTTCCAAATACAAAGCCAAGAGCAATATCTTTTCCATCAGGTGAATAAGCCATGACAGGGGTTCCTAGAACTTGAATTGGGCCTGCCACACATTGACTGGTAGTCAGATCCCAAACCCTAATTCCTTCTTTAGAGCATAATATGGCAATGTGGGCTTCAACAGGTGAAAAAGCACATCCCCCATCCACATGGAACTGGAATCTTCCTACACATTTGCCAGTGTCTGCACAAGCCACAATGAAGTTTCCATAAAGCCTGTAGGCAATGTAATTGCCATCAGGTGAACAGGCAATAGAGTTGATATGTTTATCATGATCCTTCAATGGCAAAGCAACACATTGACCACTAGTTGCATTCCAAATGTGAACCTTCCCATGAATGGATGTAGAGAAGATTTGCTTTCCATTAGGTGAATATGCAATTGTGCTTATGTGACCTGTTTTCTCTTGAAGTTGTCCTGCTATAAATTCACCTGCCACATACTGCCTAGTGATCACATCCCAAATTCTGATAGAGCTGTCAACAGAGCCTGTGGCAATATACTTGCCATTTGGAGAAATGGTGATGGAAGTAAAATTGGGGGTGTTGGATAGAGCTATTGCACCTTGACCAGCAGAAACATTCCAAACTCTAATAGTCCTATCAGAGGAGCCCGACACAACATGCCTACTGTCAGGTGAATAGGCAATGTCAGTAACAGTGTTAGTGTGCCCCTGGAGTGAATCTGCCACACATTGACCAGTGGTTGTATTCCATATGCTAATATTGCCATCCCAAGACCCAGAGGCAATATACCTGCCATCAGGAGAATAGGCAAGGCAGCTGGCCCAAACTGTATGTCCTATGGATGGATTTCCCACATTCTGTCCAGTTACACTCCAAATCCTGATGGTTTTGTCCTCAGAGCCAGAGGCAATGAACCTACCATCTGGTGAAAAGACAATAGGGTGAATGAAGTGTGAGTGACCATGAAATGGACCTGCCACACATTGGCCAGTGTTTGCATCCCATATCCTAAGAGCATAGTCCATGGATCCAAAGGCAATAAACTTGCCATCAGGTGAATAAGTAATAGACCTATCTCCTTGAGGTGGACCTGCCATACACTGACCAGTGGTCACATCCCATATCTGGATGATTCCATGTTCAGAAACAGATGCTAGATGTTGACCATCTGGTGACCAGGAAATAGAGCGAATGTAGCCATCAGGTCCTGTGAATGGACCTGCCACACATTGCCCAGTTTTTATATCCCAGAGTTTGATACTCCCATTAGCACCAGAGGCAATGTGCTCTCCATCAGGTGAAAAGGCAATGCACATTGCATCAGCTGGAAGGGGAATAGGACTAAGAAAACTATCTTTCTCCTGTAATGGAATCACTACACATTGAGTAGTGATTGGATTCCAAACCCTGACAGTCCCATCACTGAAAGCACACACAATATTCCTGCCATCAGGGGAATAGAACAGACAGAAAACAAAACTTCTGTGGCTATAAAAGGTGTGGAGATTTGCTGGCCAATGGGTTGGATGACAGGATGTGGCTGAGACATGCTTTAGAAGATGGTTTTTCCAGAGCTGACACAGAGGGGAACTAGTGGGAGTCTGGGGTAGAGCAGAAAGATACAGGTGGGGGGTGGATTCTCTGAGAACAGGGACAAACACTTGGATGAATTGGGAGGTTTCTGATGCTAGTGTGGCAATCTCTTGGTCCTAATATCATTTCCTTCAGTTCTTCTCATTTTATCATAGGCTATGTTCAATCTCACCTTGGCCCAGTCTTGTAATATCCTGCAGGTCTCTAGGGCACACAGGATAGTGGACAGTGGGGAGGAATGGGAGAGGAGGCTGATGGCTTCAAGCCAGTAGGGGAAGAAATTCTTGAAGAACAGGGTGATATCATTGAGCAATTCTGATGTGCAGCTGGTATGTTGGAGGTGGTCCATCCAGTATTGACAGGAGTAGGAGAGGTGGGGGGGAATGGCCTTCTTCACCCGGTCAGATAGGTCAGGGATAGCAGCATTGCGCACTCGGGCATCCTTCAAGTCACAGATGTTGAACCTGAGCATAGCCCGCATGCATCTGAGTAAAGCTTGTCCGAGGGAGAATGAATGCTGGGGTAGGATTTGGACATGGAAGGTTGAGCTGCGGTCTTTGTCAAGTAAAAAGTCATGAAAAGAGGTGTGGAGTGGACGAATGGGCTTGTCTTCGTCGTCTATGCCGTCTAGCAGTGATCCGAGGCTTCACGATCTCACGCACTTTCATCTCGCCCCCCAAAAGGGCACAAAGGGAAGCGATTGATAGTGGTTCTTTCAGCGCGAGTATGATCGCCATCATCTCATGGAACCGTTGTCGAGCACGGAGCCGCGTAAATTCCCGTGCCAGAATCGTATGGTATAGCTTGTCCAGTGGGTGTATACTTTCATCGCTATCACCATCCAGGAGAACCTGAAGCCGTTCGGATGGATCGAGTCCTGTAGCACCTTTCCCACTGATAAACTTGCATGCAGCAGAAGCCCATTGAAAGAGGTGTTGCGATCGTTCCACAAGGATGCGGCACCAGTCCCCGTTCGGCCATAAAGATTCGAGTTCTTTGTAGCGATGTAACGAATGATGGACAAATTTCTTAATGTCCCCATCGACTGTGGCTTCCGGGACATCTCCAAGATGTTTGCGGATAAGTTGAGGACAGGATGAGAGTACATCGAGGATATCATCCTCGGGGCGAGTGGCGATAAGGAAACGAAGGTTAACGGGAATGGTTTTTTCAGTGATGTGTCCTGAGAGCGTGTCCAAGAGCTGTTGCCGATCGTCTACATTCCCACTCTCGTCGAGTGCGTCGATCACGACGACGAGTGGCCCAATTCCATGCAGGTGCTCGCTCGGTTCCACGATAAGTCGACTGAGCTGTTCCCAGGGCGACGTCGACATGCGAAGCGCTTTGTTATCCTTCACGATACCCCACAGAGCCGACTTGTATTGGGGATCATGATCGCATAGGTCACGTGCGATCGTGCTAAAGAGATTCTGTGGATTCCTGCTTGCAACATCAGTGCTGGCAAAGCAGAACGAAGAGCCCAGTCTCTTTTGTTTGTCGTATAGTTGAGCGATGGTGTGAGCAATCGAAGACTTGCCCGAGCCAGCAACGCCAGTGAGAAGGCATACTTGCGGCGCATCTTCGTTGGGATCATTGAGAACGTCGCAAATCTCCTGCAGGATCGACTCGCGCGTCCCAGCCAGACAGCCCTTCTTTTCGTCATATCTCGCACCGTGCGCATATGACATGTCGTTCAGGTCAATGGATTCCGCTAGTGTCGATGGACCGTGAACACCCGGCGGCGAGTGTGAAGTGGCTGACGTACCAATGTGCTCCACGACGTTCATCATACAAACGACGGTAATTCCAGTTTGCAGTGTCACTCCCTCCAAGAACGCCGTCTTGAGTTCTTTCAGCCTGTTCTCGTAGCTTGTAATTCTTGAATCGATATCAGAGACCGTGTATTTCGCTGTCCGAACCCCTAGAAGAGAGATGAACAATGAACGGCGTGAGGATGTCTACGACCTACAAAAGTTCTTTCGCTTTGCATATTCCGCAATAAAGTATCCACATTCCGCCACTTGCTGGACCAGGAGTGTGATGGACTTGATGTGCGCCTCGATTACCTTCAAGGGTTCCGCGTCATGAACAAACTCGAAAACGTCGCTCATAATCCCTGCCAAGCGGATAATCCGCTCGTCTCGATTATTTTGATTCACAAGCACCTGTGAATCGGAGTGTTGATCAGTAATACCACACATACACAGAAAGGAACAGACCTGGTTCGCGGCGGATATAACAGACCAGGCGAGTGATGCATATGGGTGAACCTATCCAATGTTTATACCCGGGATGGACTGAGACGCTGAACCTCAATTACCTGAGCAATG
This sequence comes from Xerocomus spinulosus, assembly GCA_038094075.1. Lineage (NCBI taxonomy): Eukaryota > Fungi > Basidiomycota > Agaricomycetes > Boletales > Boletaceae > Xerocomus > Xerocomus spinulosus. The sequence continues at coordinate 34,293 of JBBPTN010000131.1, read as the reverse complement.
TTAGCCACGACCTTTGTTGAATAACGCCATCCTTTTTAACAAAACGTCCCATGTGTTTTCAAATGTCTGTGCTTCCGTGACGATATTCGTTGCTGTATCGATTGCTGATCTCATGACGCCTGTGACTGGGGGGGACGTGTTGAGCGCGTTAATCCTCCTTGCTGCCTCATCAACTGCATCCGTAACCCGCGGATCGTCCGCGTTGACATTCTTGCGTTCCTCAACGGTCATCGCAAACTTGATGGAGAGATCAAGCCCATTGGGGCGATCCATTCCAAGATTCTTTTTAAACACTTTTTCGGCGATCGCATCAGTACGGGGTGTCGGAATGGTTCAGCTGTAAGCCTCGCACCGTCATCCTTCAATATTTCCGATATCCCGCCGATAGTATCAGTCAAACATGCAGCCATCTCGTTTTTCTTGAAGCGGTGTTTTCGGTAGACCTTGACGATGAACAAGGAAGAATCGTTGACGTCACTAAATAGATTCAGTGGTGAGGTAGAGACCATTGGAGAGAAACCTACAACGATAGCTTTTCACCCCAAGATGTATCATCGTTTTCCTCCGTGGCCACGGTCGTGGCTCGTGCGGTATCACCCGCGGTAAATTGAACATAGTATTGCCTCGCAAGCAGGATATTGCGCCGTGCTCGATTATGAAGCACAATTTCTCAATGATACCAGATTAGCAAGTCAAAGAAGAACTAGCGCTGCGATCTACCTTTGATCGTGATTGTTTTTGGTCTGAAACTCATATTAGTACCCTCGAATCCGCACATAGAACAGTCGCGTACAGGTTTGGATTGGTATTTTGAACCAGATTGCGCGTGTCCATGGTGTTGTAGGACTCAGCTGCAGAGATGGTGTTGGGAACCGAACAAAGTGCGAGCCGTGCGTTTTCCCATACACGGCTATCCGGGCCGCAACCGGTTCTGGTCCCAGGCTGTAGTTGAACTGTGACATACACCTAGATTCAGAGAATATCTTACTAGTAACGGGTCGGTCAGGTGAGTGTTAACTGATGGTAGCCGTCGTCCTGGACGATCCTAACCAGCTCAAACGCAGACAGCTTAGGGAATAACTTTTCTCAATCATGGTGCTGTGGGCGTCCTGAAACTAAAAGTAGGGCTCTACAGGATAATAGCAGGATTCCCACACCCGCCCAAACTCTGGACCCGGGGCCACAGCCATACTCAATCTGATTTCACGAAAGATACACGCAGATTACTATTGTTGGAGACCTATAGAGTATTCATTTGCAAAGTGAAGTATCGAAGGACTCTACATACGGCGGGTTGGCTTCCTCTCCAGAAACTTACACTTTGCGCTCACTAACAGGTTCTCAACAGACTCAACGAAGCTAGAGATGCATGTTGAAGTCCATACAGAACGTTTCTTGGCCCTAACTTCGGTGCCGAAGTCTATGACCAAAACCGCCAATCCTGTGTAAGGCGGTTTTGGAGTCTCTATGATGCCCCTGTGAGTTATCCTTTCTGTAACCAAGAAGCAGTAGGTGCTGATTCTGATGGAACTCACAGGAACGGGTTCAGTTGCAAAGTCCGTTTTTGAACTGCGCGCCGTTATTCGATCTAAGGGCTATGCTCACCAAAGACTCATCAGCGCACATAGTATAAAAAGGCGATTTGAAGATCAGATCCCACTACAACATCTTCCCCACAGCTACCATGCCATTTGACGGCGACCCACTAGCGTTCTACGGTAAACTTATTCTCGAGGAACACCATTCTTCCCTCCTCGGAAACCTTCCTCAGATCAAGCCTAAAAAGGGAGATCTAGACCCCCTTGACATTTCCGACGACAAGCTTCGTCTCGTACTTCAGGAAAAGGTCGGCATCCTTGGGGCTGGTATTGGCGGTCTCTATACTGCGCTGATCCTCGACTCTCTCGGTATTGACTATGAAATTATCGAGGCTTCTGGTCGTGTCGGTGGTCGTCTCAAGACTCACAGGTTTCAGGGTGGGAAAGAGCACGACTATTACGTGCGTTTTATCAACCCTGCCTTTAGACTTATGGATGTTTTATTTGTACTCTAGGAAGAAGGGGCCATGCGCTTCCCGCTTCCAAAGAAGGACCGACATGGAGAGTACAAGAACGGGACGATGAAGAGGTTGGCAGAGTTGATCGAATACGGACCGTTGAATCAAGGTCGAAACCCACTCAGGGATCAACTCATACCCTACTACTTTAGAGCTCGCAGAAACTTGGGGGAACTGCCGGGTTTCTACTACTTCAACGGCGTTCATCAAAGCGTAGTCGAGGGAAACGACCCTCCGGGCCCACACCCAAAAGACCCTTCGGGCTTCAAGGCAAAGGATATGGGCGTCCCTGATGCCTACAAGGATGCCGGCGCTAGTGCTATTCATGAGGACGCCATCGATCCGTTCGTCAGAATGCTTATCAACGATATAGAAAAGGGTACAAAGGACGGTTGGGAAGTGATGAAACAGAACGACGCCTACTCCATTCGTGGGTACATGGCGTCCAAGTACCTCCCCAGCTACTCTCTCCAGCTTCCTCCTAAACCTCTTTCCAACGACGTCATCGATTGGATCAACCTTGTTCAGAGCAGCAGTGGTGGGTATGACCTCGCGTTGACGGAGACCGTCTTTCAAGCAGTGTCGTTCGCCAATGTTGGCGGGAATAATTATGGGGATGTAGATTGGAAGTGTTTCAGGTATGTTTTGTTCCTGCTGCAGATTCATGTCTTATCCGATGCGCAGGGGTGGGTCAGAGACGTTGCCGAGGAGGATCGAGGATTACCTCAAAACGAGAAACTCACTCGTGCAGTTCAACAAGAGAGTCACGGCCATCAACGAAATATATACGACCGTCACCATCACTGACCGCTACTCGAAGCAAAGGGTTCCCAACCACGCAAGGAGACAAGTGTTGGAGTCTGGCGAAATCGTGATTGGCAACGAGGGGGACAGCAAGATAACGCTCAAGTACCCCGGTGTCGCAGTGACCGTCAACGGATCTGAAACTAGGTGTTATGACCACGTCATTTCTACACTCCCCCTCTCTGTTCTTCGTACCGTCAACCTGACGGGCGCCGGCCTGAACGTACTGCAAAAGAATGCCCTGCGTGCGCTGGCCTATGGACCTTCGGTCAAGATCGCCGTCCGCTTCAAATCAAATTGGTGGACGACAAAGCTCCGCATCACCGGCGGCCAATCGTTCACCGATCTCCCCATCCGCACGATCGTCTACCCGTCCTACGGCGTCGACTCTCGCACCCCATCCACAGTACTCATCGCCAGCTACACCTGGACGACAGACGCATCCCGCCTGGGTGCGCTCGCGTTGAAACCAGAGAGAGACGTCCTCAAGGAACTCATCCTCCGCAACCTCGCACAGGCCCATTACGGCGTGAACGGCAACTACGATATCACATACGACTTTTTGGTCGGGGAGTTGGCAGACGGGGAGAATTTCCACGTCAAGGACTGGAACGTGGACGAGTACACGATGGGTATGTGTTCTGTTTTTCTTTTGCGGCTTGACTGACCGTCAGCCTTGGTTGTGCACAGGCGCGTTTGCGGATTTCGGGCCGGGAGAGTTTGACAAGTTGTATGCGTCGCTCAACGTGCCTGCGGCCAATGGGTGTTTGCACTTTGCAGGCGAGGCTGTGAGCACGCGTCATGGGTGAGTGGTACGAGATCGAGGTCACACAGACTCTGAATGACCCTGGTTAGCTGGGTTGTCGGTGCGCTCGACAGCGCCTGGAAGGCCGTTTACGAGTATCTGAAGCTTACCGGGCAGGACGACAAGCTGGAGCTATTCTTGAGGCTTTGGGGTGCCAACACGGAATGGACGACTGGCTCGACGCTCTTGGACGAGGGGCCAGACCATGATTTGCTGGACGAGCATATCGCCTTGGTCACCAAATCCATCCTCGCCGGTATCGTCTAACTCGTCGACTATTGTTGTACGTGCTGCCCCTGATTGCAGAAATAAATTTGATGTATTGTAAAACGACACTCTACGATATTGGCATAGTCGCCTCGCAAAAATGGGCGGTCACGAGTCGACGCGCTGCATACGACACGTACCCGACGCAAGAAATCGCTCAAGATGCACTCCCGTCACAGATCCCTCCGCCAAGTTCACTCGTTCAACCGCATCGGAAAATGCATAATCACGATATGCCCATTCGCCAATCCGATCGCCATCGTGTTCCCATGCGACGCCCTCGCCTTGGCTGGCGACATGTTGGGCAACAAACACAACGCCTCGCCCGTCGACCCGTCCACGACCCACCGGCCCTCTAGGACGAGCTCGCCCTCGCGCGTATACCCCATCGGATGGTCCGCCGGACTGGCCATCAACGGCGCCCGCGTCGCCTCGTCCCACGCAAACACCGCGCCGTCCCTGTCGACAGCCAACAGCCGTCGCCCGTCCTCGTCAAACGCGACCGCACTCACGTCGCGCTCCAACGCGAGCGGCGCCATGAGCGCCTGCCCATCCCCCGTGCGCCACATCCGCACCTTCCGGTCTAGGCCGCCAGAGAGGATCCGTGTGCCGTCGGCGGAAAAGGCGATGTGGGAGACGAGCCCCTTGTGTAGCCGGGTCGCGCCCATGCTCCCGACGCTCTCCGTGTCCCACACGCGCACCGTCGTGTCGTACGAGCCTGTCACGAGCCGCTGTCCGTCGTGTGAAAAGGTGACGGCGCGGACGGGGAGACGGTGTTGGCGGACGAGGTGGGGCAGCTCTGTCCCCGTCGCGAGATCCCAGAGGCGCACGGTGGTGTCCTTGGACGCCGAGGCGAGACGCGTACCACAAGGTGAGACGGCGATGGCATAAATATCGCTCTGGTGACCGAGAAAGACCAACGGGGAGGGTTGCAATGCGGCGTGGGGGTTGTAGAGCAACGCGCCGTGGTGTGCGTCCCAGACGCGGATGGTGCGGTCGTCGGAACCAGAGATGATCCTGTTCCCGTCGGGCGTGTATGCGAGGGAGGTGACGCCGCCGCCCCGGTGGATGATGGGTGACATGGCCTCTTTGCCAGCTGCGGCGTCCCAGACACGGATAGACCTGTCCCGGGAGCCCGACACAAAGCGCATCTCCGTGGGCGAGAACGCGAGTGCGAGAATCGTTTTCTGGTGTCCTTGGAGAGGCGCGTGCAGCATTGAGCCATCTTTTGCGTTCCACAGGACGATCGTCTGGTCTTTGGACGCTGACACGAGTAGACGCCCGTCGTTGGAGAACGCAAGACCATACACTGGCCCGCTATGCTGATTCAATTGCCCAACCGCTTGCTCTCCGGACAACGCATCCCACAGCCTCACCGTTCCTTCCATCGATCCAGACGCGATATATTGGCTGTCTGGAGAGAACACGATCGTCGTCAGGTCGGACCTGGCCGCCTGCAAAGGCTTGGTAACGAGTTCGCCAGATGTCGAATCCCAAACAGAGATACACCGCGTATTCGTGGACGCAATGTACCGACCGTCAGGTGAACAGGTGATCGCAGCCACGTTCCTCCCTGGCTGACCGAATTCGATGAGGAGAGGCGACCATTCTTCACGAAACCCGCCCGCAACAATGGGGATCTCTGGGTCGTCCTTGAACGTCTGAAATATCGTTGTTGCCGTCGGAGTGAACGGGAGCGCACTTTGGTAGACGAGGAGAGGATGCTGCTCGTACACATGGGTGTAGGCTTGACAAAACCGGACAGCGTCCTTTGCGAATGCATGCAGAGCATCGTGATCGGCGCAATAAAGCTAGTCAATCGGCGTCAGAGAACGTGCATGTAAAAGAGGGCAGCAGACACCTACATCGATCCATTCTTTCAAACGTATCGTCAGCCCAATCGTCTGTCTTGCCTTTTTTATCACTGTCATTACCTCGATCCAATGAAGCAAGTGCAGACGCAAAAAGCTGTAAATCTCTTCTGCCACCACGCCTCCATCCTGCACCACGGATTTGCACATGTGATCGACCCAGTGTTGAACAGGGTATACGACGTCTTCCGGAAGGTCTACATTCCAAGCCGAGGTGGACAACTTCAAACCACCCATGTTCTTCTTCAGGATCTTGCCCAGTCGAGCCACGCAAAGTCTCGCAACGCGTAGCTGATGTGCAGGACGATCGATGAACCACGCATCCGACACACATCTCCGCTTCTCCGTGATAAAGTCTGCAAAACTAGGATGCATCACACATATAGGCTCGTCCTCTGCCCATTGCAGCACGGTCCCCAGATGCCTGATCGTGTGCAGACAAGGTCGCCGTCTCGCAGTTCCCGTTTGAGCGTTCAAGAGGTCAATCGTATGTGCTGTGAGGGGGTTCTCCGCGACGACGACGAGCCCCACGATGTCACGAAAGTCGGTGGCGAATGCATCATCGTCCCATTTGCCGGCCGACTCGAGGGCGGTGATGTATATGCCATCCAGCGCCGCCTCCGCATCCGCATAGAGGGCAGACTGAACGAGCTGCGACAGTCTTTCTTCCGGATCCTGTCCCTTTTCGATATACCGACAGGCGGTGTACGCCCAGATGAACAACCCAGAGGCGCGTAGAGCGAGGGCCTCAATGCGCATCTTTCCAGGCCAATCCGAGGGGAGATCTAACCACTCGTTTTGCAATCGGATGCGGACCATTTGGTGGTGAATGTACGTTTGAACGTCCTTTTTGTTGACCGGCGACTGGATGTCGATTTCGCGAACGAGGATGTGTGAACGGCTGAATGCGCTACGGATGTCGCTCTCTGCACGACTCGTAATAAAGATGCGAACGGTTGGCGGTAGCCGTAGACTTTCGGATGCAATGACCCTGAGGAGCTCCTCACGCGCACCAGACTGTCCGCATTCATCCAGCGCATCGATGATGACAAGAATGGGTCCTTCCCTGAGATAATCCTGAAGGCTGGTGAACGGCTCGACGAGAAGCTTTTGAAATTGCCAGCGAAGTGATGCCTGCTTGATACTCGGTATTTCGTCGATGACCTTGGCGATAGCACTACCGATCCGGTGATCAAACTCGCCAAGCTGGTATGCCAACGTGCGGATGAGCAGTGCAGGGTCATTTCGTGCGGCCATGCCTCGCGTGAAAAATACAAATGCGCCAAGACGACGGAGCTCTCGGAAGATGTTGGCTACGGACGTCGTGATCGTACTCTTGCCCGAGCCGGGAAAACCGTGTAGCCAGTACACGTTACTCTTGACAGAGGGCATAGCAACCCATGAGAAAATGTCTGCAAGGATGTCCATACGTGTATTAGGGAGACATTCAGACCGAGCTGCATCATCCATGTCCGCAGGTCCGAGTTTCGACAACGTTTGTGCATTGACTGGGTAATGCGTCGTTAGTAATGGTGGTTAAAGGTCTTTCGGGTCCACCTAACGCAGTTTATTGACGTTCTCGTCTAGGCGGAAACAGACGAGGGCAGTTTGTATTGAAGTGCCAGTCTCCAATGATTGCTTGAGTGCGGTAAAGCTCTGCATGAAAGCGCTGATTTGACGATCCGTCATTGTGCTAAACACCAGTCGTTCTATGAGGTGCCGGGTCAGAGTTTAAATAAACCTAGCAAAGGAGAGACAAACCTCCGAAGCCATGGCCACTACACTCTCGGAGAAACAATATGCATTCAACGGTTTGTGATAATAGGGTGCGGATCGTTGTTTCGAGGGCGGGAATTCTTTCCGGAAAAGACTTGATATCGTCGACGAACGCGTACGAGTCCCTCATTAGCCCGCTGAGGTCTTCCAATCTCCCGTACCGTTCCACCTGTCCTTTGATAATCTGCGAGTGACGTCAGGAAGCACCAATAGCGTTGAGCACACGATCAGTACCGTGTAAAAAGCGGTCACAACTTTCCAGGCCACGTTTGCATATGGATGTAGCTGCGGGCAGCATGGTCAATGTATGCATTACTCACCGACAGGATGACCATACTTGTGCTAGGGCATCCGCCGCTGCCATAAATGTTTCTAATTTTGCTACGATATCCGCAATACAGCTCTCTATGCTGTCGACGGGATGTTCTTCTATGATCTCTTGAAGATCTCCCGTTCTGTGTACTCGAATGAGGAGTTGCCAATGACCGGTCTTTCCATTATCACTTTCGACGTATGGTCGAAGGTTTATCGAAAAGTCTTGATCGCCCTCTGTTCATCGTCTTCATTCGCAACAGACATTGCATCCCAAAACCTGACCTACCCTTGGATTTTTCTTGACTCGATAAGAGATCGGATACTGGGGATTCCGCAAAGGCCAATGGATGCTGGCGTAGCAATCCTTTTCGTTTCAACTCGAAGCGAAAGATCGTCTCGGATTGCGCTGGCCTGCAGTAGGATGAGAAATCAAGACCAGTCTCGAGGTCAAGTCACCCACAGCCGGAATCGTTCTCCCCATTCGTGTTTCCCAGCCTTTTTCGTAAGTTTCGTATGCACGGCGTTCGAGCTGCCATTGACATGGATTTGTACAAAGCACTTTGTCCATTCACTAGCAGATGGTGGTAAATCGGCCTTTATGACTACACCGTATGACAGGTGTGAGAGTCATATTTCAGCTAGGAAAGTGTCCGAGTACATACCACTGAGGTCGATGTTCATGGGTATCAAGGATATGGCCTGGTAGCCCCAGCGCAGGTCAGTAAGGGTAAATATTGGTGGTAGAGCGTTACCGGCAACCCACAGAAAATGCGGCACGTTGACTCACATTTGGGACTCCCTAAACCGTAAGCGCGTGTCCGACTTCCTGTGTGGTGGTGGCGGTTCAAAGACGTTTCCTTTTCACCAGCGACAACAATGGCGAGCGATTCTGCATCAGACCCAATTCCAGCCAACCTCCAACGAGCGACTCTTCGCCTCCAATTTCCACCGTCTTATGCCGTCGTCGGAGCCTACAGATTGTGTACCGACAAGTCGCTCTACAAGCCTGCTTGGGACAAGTGCAAGCATGGCGTACAACGAGGCCTCGCTGTCGGTCTTGTCTGGGTACATTCTTGCCCTACTCACACGGCGTCTATCTTACGACCACATCGTAGGCATGTCTGACCTTCAAGTTCCAAAAACAAGTCTTACGGGCACTCTTGAACAACCCTTCTTCTCTTCTCTCCTTTGACTCGGTCACGCGTCTCTCCCAGTCTGCCTCGGATCTCTCAGAGGAAACGTTCTTGGGGATCCGATTGCCATTCAGTATATCCACCTGTACGTTTGATCACACACTTGCATCTTTCGTCGAGAGACGTACCGTTGGCTAGATATGACGATTCTCCTGCTCGGAACCCAAATCACGTCCATGATCTCCTTTTTTCTCGCCCGCAACATCCGCATCGCCCGTCAACGTGCGTGGGATCAGACCGTCGCCTCTCGTGGCAAAGGCCCCGACTTTTGGCAACCCTATGTCGAGGAATGGGACGTCCCACCGACCGTTGACGAAAGATTTAGCCTGCACCTTGGTAGTACGGTGAGCCTGTGGGCCGTCGGCATGGTCATCCGGAGAGGTGTGTCGCCACCACAACGGTACAATGCTAACACACTCATCTCTGCAATAAAGTCGTGCTCGTCCCGCTGTCCCTGTATCCCTTTATAGGCACGCTCTTGGCAGCGGGTATAAAGGCCTTGGGGACAGCACAACACCTCCATCTACCGGTGAGCCATCCCATGGACCTACATCTCTAGCAAGACTGAACCCCCTCTCAAGTATTTCAGCGCGAAAAAGATGACGTCGCATGACATTGCGGTCTTTATCGAAGAGCGCAAGTGGGATTACCGACGTAAGTACTCTTGGCCATGAGATGAACACAGTCTACATGTTTTTTCAAAAGTGTTTGGTTTCACTGCTGCGTTGCTCGAGGACATTCCCATCTTTGGGCTTGCGTTTACCATCTCGAACAGGATCGGAGCAGCGATGTGGGCCCATGGTACGTGTACACAGCATGACTTGGAACCTTTGGTGTGATGGGGCGCACTGACGTTGATCGTAAAGATCTGGAGAAACGACAGCACTATATTGCTGAGCGCAAACGGTTGGCTCAAGGCGAGAGTGAGGCAAAGGAGTGAAGTCAAGGCGAGAAAGAGGTGTGCTTTTGTCACAGGAGACATGTCGAGTATAGGATGTCCCAATTATGATTTGATCGAGCAACTATGCAGCCTGGTGTTATCTCGAATAGCCTAGACTATCCAACTCTATGAGATTCGTACACTTGCCTTGGACGAGGTAGCAATCGAGGACTACCGGTACGAACATTCAAGGCAGAGTCCTTCATTCAAACACATGGGAAATAGGCTACATTTACGCGCAAAAACACGGCAACGGCAAACACATCCTCAAAGGCCACCCCCACTCAAAATGTACTCTATCGCAGCGTGCACGTTACCACCCGTCGCAAGCAGCGCACGTACATTTTGAGCCGCATTGGTAAACCCCATATCTTGTAGTTGCTGTGAACGACATCATGGGCAAGGGAATCCCACGGCGAGTATGCAAGACGAACCTGGAGCTGAACTTGGAAACGTTCCTCTGGTGGTCTGGTATCTGCAGGCGCGGCAGGTGCGCCAAAGCTGCCCAGCCCCCCGCCAAGGCCACCAAAGCCACCGACGCCGGGACCGAGACCGCCACTGAGACCACCACCGAGACCGCCTCCAAAAGGACCCGCACTCAGGAGGGCTTGTAGCAGCGCAGGATTTGGCAGGCTAGCACCAGGGCCAGCCCCAACACCCGCATTTGCACCCGCTCCTGTTGCGCCAGGTTGCGTCGTTGCGGTTGGTGCGGTTGGTGAGGTAGGGTTGTTTGTACCAGCGGCCGCGCCAGAGGGGACACCCGGTGCAGGGAACGCGTTCGACAGGCCACCACCCCCGAGACCAGCATTACGTAGCATGGATGACATTTGCATCATAGTACGCAACCTTTCAGGATCAGACCTATGCCATGTCATCAGCCACGTTTCGAGACAGCATCAAATGGAGGACGAGAGGGAACATTACGAACACCATCTGCCTAAACTGCTCGCTTTGAAAAACTTCCCGGATTTGGGGTGCCACGGATGCGAGCTGGGGATTGAGGGCCATGATCTGGTCGAGGATGGCGGGATTGGACATGAGTGATGACATTTGTTGGATAAACTCGGGTGACTCCATCATGTTTTGCATCTACAACAAAAAGCGCGTGTCAATCGGACGTTGAGCTACACCAGATATACGTACCATGTTGGGATCGTTTGGATTAAGACCCATGCCAGGGAATGGATTGAGGCCGGCCATGAGACCGTGGCCCATGTAACTGTTCAGAAGCGTGAGGGGATCAGATGGGTTCTGGCCAGCCTGCATTGAGGGAATTTGCTGAGGCTGTGGGGCAGTCGTGGAGGTAGAAGGCGCGCTGCGTGCAGCACCTTTGACCATGTGGATGGTATGAGACGATTGGATCTTGTACACGGACAAGGCATCCTCATCCTAGGGATTGGCGATGTGAGTAGACTATGTACACGATAGAGACAGACAGGTACCTTGAGTACTCTCCCTGCAGATAATCAGTGTGAGCATTGGCTGTCAAACACGGGTTGTACACGGACCCGAGTAGATCAGTCTTTGCCGATCTGCTTCAACGTCAGACTTTTCAGCGATGGCACGCTTCAAGTCGAGTACGGTCTTGTCTAGGCTGATCGATATCTGGATCTTGAGTTCGCTTGGACCTGATTTAAAGGAATAAGACAAGGAAAATAAAATGTAGAAAAGAGAGAGAGACCTTTGACGTTGATGTGGATTTCATTGTCGGACATGGTGGAGCAGAGCGTACTCGTCACGACACAGCCACCAACTGGGATTCATCAAACATACCGGAGCGGAGTATTTACAGTATTAATACACCCTTGCCATGTCCTGCGACGAGTGCTTCAAGACCGTACCCCACTCTGGCACTCCAGCAGGGCGCACTGAAACGATCGCTGGCGTGGAGACGTACATTTCTGAACCCACGACGACGACTGGACAAGAGAAGATTCTGTTCTACTTTTCGGATGTGTTCAGTCCGTTTTACATCAACGCTCAGCTCATCCAAGACTGGTTTGCATCCAAGGGTACCCTCGTCTTCATAGCATACATTCAGGTTTTCATACGGATCTGCTATACAGGTTACACCGTCCTCGGTCTGGATTACTTCTTTGGCGACAGGCTTGATGAGCTGATGAAACAGCCCGACTTTCATCGCGAGACTTGGCGTAACAAGGTCGTTGCACAAGCTAACGAATACACCCCAAAGTGGGTCGAGGCGGTCCGACAACGATACGGTTAGATGTCCTCCCGTGTATCGCATCACATGCAGACATTCCAAGGAACTACTAGGTACGACCAATGTCAAGTACTTTGCAGTCGGTATGCCCCATTTGTCACTCTGGTAAGCTCATTTCGCTCAACCGTCGAACAGGGTATTGTTTCGGAGCACCATACGTCTTTTCTCTTACAAACGATCCAAAGTTCAATCTTACTGCGGGTGAGCCCAGCGTTAGTTGTCTTATCTTTTTCCCACGTTTGATCCTTAGGCGCTGTTGCACACCCTTCCGACATGTGCGACAGTGGCACGAAAGAGCTCAAAACAGAGATATTCGAGAAATGCACTGGTCCGTGAAGATAAAGCAATCGAAGATGACTTGCTTACCTTTCTGCAGCACCGATCGCCCTTGGTTGTGCAGGTGACCGTCCAGCGTCCGATCTGCGCCTATTGTTGCTGATCACACATCCAGAAACCGACTTTGCCTTTCCCACCAAAGCGCGTCGACAGGCAGAAGACATCCTCGTCAAGAACGAGGTGCGGTACTACTTTCAGATCTTTAGTGGCGTCTCGCACGGGTTCGGTACGCGTGCAGATATTGCCGATGCTACCCAACGTGCGTCATTCTCCTTTTACATCCACTTTATTGATGGCTACGTCCTTGCAGGATTTGCAAAGGAAGAGTGTGCCAACGGATTCTTGCACTGGTTCGATCAGTTTGCTGCATAGCTTGGCGTTTGTCCGTCCTGCAGACGCTGAAGACACGGTCAAAGGCGCGGTCAAATGGAATGTACGATAGTCGTGTTGTTTTCAAAGAGAATCCATATTGTTTGGGTGCATTCGTCGCTCATCCCACCTAGGATGATTCCACACAAGATCCAAGTGAACCGACGTTGAGCCTTTGGTTCTTGAATAATGTTATCCCCAACCACACTCATGCGGCTATACGAAGATATGTTGGCCCGTTTCTCAGGAAGGATAGATGGATGTATGCGAGTGTGAGGATACCACGCTGTCAAAGGAACCCCCACCTTGTATCGGATCCGACGAATGGAAGATTGAGGTAAGTCTTGTGAATCGATTGTATAATGGGGCGTTCGAACTTCTTCTAGCACTCTCACACTAGTTTTATTGACGGAATCGCATCTCTCAAAACAGTAGAAATTATGTAGGTGAGCGTGGCGCTAAACCATATTAAGGCAGGTGGCGAGATGGCAGGTCACATACGAGCAAGCAAGCATGTTATGATGCAAAGTGTTATCAGTGAGCAATCCTCTACAAGCCATTCAGGCATCCTGATCGGTCGAAGCGGGTCAACGTGAGACGCACTTACCCAAATGGAGACACAGCTTCCAAGTGATGTCGAGCTTTTCGCTCGCGCATCGGCAGGCAGGAGTGATACAACGTCAATGGTATGTTAGCCCCGCAATGCACAGGGGGGCTGGCAAACCTTTCCATTGCGAGCGAATAGGCGACCGAGTTGGTATAAAGGCTCGCCATCTGGATTTACTCTCTCTTTTCCTTGACGAACTCGACATGTTTTCCAAGCCGAGGTACGGAAAAGAACACGCTACCGTCATTAGACCTTATCATCCATCTCGTTTTTTCACCGGCTTACTTGCCCTTGCGCTCCCCCTTGCTTCTGCGTTGGAGTTTACCAACCTCCCCCAGCGAGTGACGACCAACCAGCCGGCTACGTTCGACTGGACGTCGAATTTCTCCGATCCTTCTCAAATTCTTCTCCGATTTGTTGGTGTTACGACTGGTACTATGGACACAATTGTGCCAAATGTGGAGACATGGGAAGATACTACCACCGTGACGATCCCTGCAATCTATCCTAGGCGCGTTCGTCGACATGCTAAAGCAAGAGAGTCTAATCCGCATTCTGTAGCAATTACTTTTTGCAGGCAGTCGATGTGTCGTATGTGTTTCGTCTTGATCAGCATACGATGATCTGACGGTGTGATGTTCTTCAGGACGGGTGAGGCGATCGCGGAGTCGGAGGGCGAGATCCAGGTTCTCGTCGGTTTCTTGAACACGTCTTCCACGTGGGAGAGGGGTTGGTTTGAATACTTGATGAATGTTTACCCTTCTTTTTTCTGATGAACCGACCCACGTTTGATCGACACTGCGAGTAGACGAGTATCACGCCAGTCCGCCAAGGCAACAACAACTATGTAGGTCAATCACGGTGCACTTCCAACAGACACTCCGATTGGTTGAAATTGGCCACTAGTGTAAAAAGGGGCGGTCGCACGGAGTTGGTAGTATTTGAAGGCGTGAATAGTGTCAATATGCATAATCGCTCCGATGGGCGGTCACACTGATAGGTCGGGTGAACAATGCAAGAGCGAACCTACCCTTGCCATCGTGTCTGGCATGACTCGCGATCTTACCAACGTTTGCTCATTCGCTGTTGTCACAGTAACTTTATGATTGGATCGTCGGCGTCACTGTCCGTCCCAGGGCTGAGGCGGTACCTGGAATAGCGTGCCATTCGTGTCGTATTCATAGAGTGTCTGGACGCAGACTCACTCGTGAGTTCCGTTTGACTGGGTGTCATTTGGGGCTATCTTTTTTGTGCCCTTTCAGTGATGTGGAAGAGTATGAGCGTGGGAGCTTTCTCGTCTTGGCAGCCTCGGTAGGCGCCAAAGGAACGATCCAAGCAAGTTGTTTGCTGACGTCTACTTGTTAGATCGTTTCATGCGCAAGGACTGAATCCCTTCTCGCGTCCTTCCTAAAGATCATTCCGGTCAACGTCCAACATACGTCTGTTGAGATCACTCGAGCCCTTCATCTGCCAGCTGTTGGAAGGCCTTTGTATCATTTCCAAGCGTCGTTCGTTGGTATGTTGCCACGCCTTTTTCCTTTACCGAATGTTATTCATTAATGATCTGGAGTTATATGTTGATTCCGGCGGTCGACACAGATGAGACAATCAAGTCTTGACTTGAAACTATTCTTTCATGCGGAGTGCGTTTCATGTATCTTGGCATTTCGAAACCTTACACGATGAGCGCTACAGATCATGTCTAGGTTGTCTTCACATGTGGGACGAGTCGGAACAACATCGAGGATCGCGTAGGAACGCGATCTGATTTCAATGCCGACACTTGACGGTTGCTTCCCTGGTCTACATTTATCACTTGGTTGACCACGTCCTTTCCTCTCATACATCGTTCACTCAACAACTACTGGGATGTCCAAGGACGCTACACACGATTCCAATGACAAGGAGAAAGGCGCCATCATTCTTGACAGTGAGACATACGAAGCCGAGGATGCTCCGGACAAAGCGATTGCGAAGCGATTTGGTTCCCTTGGCCCCCTCCTCTCCAAACTTTTCAAGAGCGGTGTTGAAGCAAGAGGCGTAGAACGTGTACCAGAAGTAGAACAAGAATTTCTGGACAGGTTTGCCAAGAACGAGGTGCGGTACTACTTTCAGGTCTTTGGTGTCTCGCACGGGTTTGGCACCCGCACAGATATTGCCGATGCTACCAAGTGTGGGTTATTCTCCTTTCGATACACACATCCGATTCATTCGAGAGCTACGTTCGCCCAGGCTTCACAAGGGAAGAGTGCACCAACGGATTCTTGCACTGGTTCGATCGGATCGCTGAATAACTTTGCGTTTGTCCGTCCATATGAAATCGCGGTCAAGTGGAATGTACGATTGGTGTGTATTCGGAGAGAGTTCATATGATTTGCCTGCATCCAGACCATCGCTCATCCTACCTAGGACAGTTCCGTACAAAACGCCAAACAGTTTGTTGTTATTTGATGTTGCAATAGATTTATCCCGACCACGAGTACTTGAAGCATGGCGAGGATATCATGCTGTCAAAGAAACCCCGGATCTGAACTGAGAAAACAAATGGAGGTAAACACCCCACTGAGGTAAAGTGTTGTAAATCGTTGGATAATGAAGCACTTCGGATTTCTTCTAGCGCTCGCAAACTGAGTTTATAGGGTCCCCTGCCCAAAACAGTACAAATTGCATAGGTGAAGATGGCGCAATACAGCAACGAGTGATGTGGTAGCGTCAATGATTCGTTAGCCGTGCAACGTGTGGATGGCAGGTCACATACGAGCCGAGCAAACATACATGATATGATGCAAGATGGCTGATGTATATGATATTAATGGTACGTTAGTCTTGCAATGCGCAAAAGGGCTGGCAAACCTTCAAGCGAATAAGCGACCGAGTCGATATAAAAGCGTGTCCTGGGGTTTACCCTTCCTCACCGCCTCAGTCCATCTCTTTCCCTCGACGACCTCAACATGATGTTTTGCAAGCTGAGGTACGGAAAAACATACCGCCGTCATTGAACCCCATTACCCATCTCGATTTGATCAGCCTACTCGCCCTTGCACTTCCGCTTGTCTCCGCGTTTGAGTTTGTCAACGTCCCCCCACTAGTCACGATCGGCAGGCCGGCCGTGTTCGACTGGGACTTCGATTCTTCCGATCCTTCTACCATTCTTCTTCAAATTTATAATCCTACGTTCGATCCTGCGATTGTAATTGTGCCAGGTGTGGTGACATCGGCAAAAACCACCGTCGCGACGATCCCTCCCTCGGTGAATCCCGGGTGCGTTCGATGACGTGCATAAAGTAAGGGGATACTGAACCGTGATTGCCTTGTGCAGCGAGTACTACTTGCAGGCTGCCGATCCGAGGTATGTGCTTCCTTTCTCGATTAGAATATGATGATCTGATTGGGTTATATTTTTCAGAACCCAGAGTGTGATCGCGCAGAGTGATATCGAGATCGATGTGGTTCTCGCCTAAGACTTGCTCATCTATGCATGTTTCTTCCAGGTGGAGAGGGCACGTTAATTAGGATACTGGACGAATGTCTACCTTTTTTTTCTGATCTATCGTTTGATCCACATGAGTGTTTGATACCAGGCTGCAAATGTAGCAATGAGGTCATTTGTGGTCCGCTCCAAATGGTTCCGATCGGATTAGAGGCCAAAGTAAAATGGGCCGCCAGTGTAAGAGGCGCTAAATGGCGACATACCGCCGCCTCAAGGCGTGAAGAGTGTCGTACGCGTGATCGTTTTCCAATAAAAAGCACGTCAAATCGGGTGCGAAATATGAATCACCCTGGGCAGTCACGGATCCTGTTCTTGTCATCGTTTGCGGCGCAGGATTCTCTCACCGACGGTGAATATTACCGTCCCGTTATTCGAACTGGTAGTTGGCAGAAGACGTGATTCGCCCGTGTGCCAATGCAAAAGACAGGTCAGTACGTCATCGCACGTCCGCAGAAGGAGTGGTCTTGCCATTGTTCGCTAGTTCGCTATTGTTTTGTGATTGGACTATCAATCAATGTCACTTCTTCCCGTGGTGAAACTCGTCCGAGTCGACTAGGGGTGTTGTCCAGTACATCGAGAAGAGCGGCACCGGCGAGCCACCTGGGCTGAGGCGGTGGAATGACATACCCTCTGGGTCGTATTCATACTTGGCGACAAGCAGAGAGCATCTGGGCGCCGATTCGTTGGTACGTTTCGTTTGACTGGGTCTCATTTGGAATTCGGATCGTGTTGCAAAGGTGCACCGTGTCGGACTAGAATCACGAGTCCCCATCCTCATTCGTCCCTTTATCAGCGCTCAAGCACTCACTCGTGACTTGGGCTGTCTTGGTCGCTCATTTTTCCGGCGAGAGTGTTCCGGCGAGAGTGGAAGAGTATGAGCGTAGGAATAGTATAGTAGACTAGCCTTTCTCAATATTAGCAGCTGTCGCGACACGCACAAGAAATTCCCAAAAGCTTACTCTAGTCAACATCCAACATCCTATGTCTCTCGAAACCGCCAAAGCTCGTGGCATCCACGAAGAACTATAGTCGTTCTCCTCAACAACAAGACTCTGAGCATCTTCTAGGATATCGACAACTTCAATCTTCTCACTTGTGTAGTGCGCCAGAATCTCAATATCACCGCCTCCGGGGTTCTACATGACCGTCGCGGACACCGACGCCAAACGGACGCTCAACCCATCCACGCATGCACCCGACTGGTCTATTCCACGCATCTCGGGCGACGAAGAGGAGCGGTCGGGCACGGTAGAGTTCAGTGTGGACGAAGACACCATTGGCGTCTTCCTCCCCGCCCGGATTGGCTTTGTCGCACAAGGGGGCCTGGCTGGCATCGCGGTGGCAGGTGTGACGCGGGTGAGTAGGATGTTGTGTTTTTATCGGATGCGGTAACAGGTACAGACCGCGAATATATCATACTCTGATTGGCAGCTGTGCCTATTGTGACAAATGAACCAATTCTCGCGCAAATTAAGCTTGGAAAGATTCGATGGGTCGATCAGGTCTAGTCCACTGTTCGTGCTGGACTCCTTTGACATCCATGCTTAACTTCGTTTGTTGGTACGTTGTCACGCCTTTCTCCTTTTACGAATGATATCATCCTCAAATCAATGACCACACTCTAGAGAGGTACGAGCAACCTTTAGCTCCGAGCATAAGCAAGTCGATGATCGGGCGTTTCAGAGCAAGTGTTGATTCCGGCAGTCGACACGACGATCAAGTCTTGACTTGAAACTTTCTTTCATCCATCTTGGCGTTTCGGAACCTCACGCGATGAGCGATACAGATCATGTTTAGGTTGGCTCCACATGTGGGACGAGTCGGAACAACATCGAGGATCGCGCAGGAACACGATCTGGCTTCGCCGCCGACACTTGGCGGTTGCTTCCCTGGTATACATGACCTGGTTGGCCGCGTCCTTTCCTCTCACACCTCGTCCCCCTTAACAACTACTGGGATGTTTAAGGACGCCACACATGATTCCTATGCCAAGGAGAAAGGCGCCATCGTTCCCAACAGTGAGACGTACGAAGCCGAGGATGCTCCGGACAAAGCGATTGCGAAGCGATTTGGTTCCCTTGGCCCCCTCCTCTCCAGACTCTTCAAGAGCGGTGTTGAAGCAAGAGGCGTAGAACGTGTACCAGAACACCAGAGGGAGAACAAGAATTTCTGGAACAGGTTCGTCGACTAACATCCTGTCTGCACAACGGTTTGTTCACCTCGCCATAGTCTGTTCTTGTGGTGGTAGGTCCGTTTTTCAACCATGTTTTGTATTTCACCAATGGTACAGGTCCGTCAACATGGTACTCACGGCTATACCCGTAGGTGTGTTGGGCCAATATGCTTTCACTCTTACCCTACCGTGAGTCTCCGATTAGACATCTTGATCTGTACTCAGACTTGGCCTAGACATATCGCCGCAACCATACTCTGCTTCTCTACCCTTGGATCCGCAGCTACCGCATTTATTGCCACCCTTGGCCCGCGAACTGGCTTGCGCACGATGATTATTGTCCGCTATAGCTCTGGTTACCTTGGCGGTATCTTCTATTCTATCCTCAACATTCTCACTCAGTAGGTCTTTGCCATAGTGGTCGTTAGTCTCATTGACTCACAACCTCTAGGCTTGGCTTCGCTACAATAGCTGTTATTCTTGGTGGTCAAACGCTCGCATCGATCAACGCCAATACGCTCCCCCTCTTTGGTGGTGTCGTCATCATTGGCGTTTGCTCTCTCGTGCCTTGCTTCATCGGCTACGATATGGTCCACGTTTACGAGCGTTATGCATGGATCATGACTCTGTTCATCATGTGTTGTCTCTATGGGCTTGGCGGCAAAGCAGGATATGACGTGGACGCGCAGAAACCATTCGAAGACACTGGACGAGCACTCAGTGCCGACATTCTGAGCTACGGCTCAATCATCTTTGGTGCAGTCACTGGCTGGGCACCTATTGCTGCCGACTACAATGTTCGTTTACCAGTCGACACGAGTCCCTGGCGTGTGTTCGCGTTGACATTCCTTGGCTTGCACCTCCCGATCGCGTTCACGCAAATACTAGGTGCTACTTTGATGACAATCGCCAATCCTGCATATGCCGCTGCATTTGGCTCCGGTGGCAACACAGGTGCATTGGTTGCGAAGGTGCTGTCTCCTTGGGGAGGCTTTGGAAAGTTTCTGCTCGTATTGTTGTCCCTTAGCGTTATGTGCGTCCTCGTCGTCATCTCGCGTGTCGTGCTGATTCTTGAACTAAAGTGCAAACAACATCCCCAACACGTACTCTGCCGCTCTCTCCATACAAGCCCTCGGCCGTCCCTTTGCGATCATACCTCGCTTTCTCTGGGTGTTGCTCGTTTTCCTTGCCTATACTGTTGCTGGTGTTGCCGGACGGGAGCACTTTAGCGTTATCCTCAACAATTTTTTGTCCATTTTGAGTTATTGGACCGCCTTCTTCATTGTCATCGTGGCGGAAGAACACTTTGTGTTTAGGCGAAAGGGGGGTCGGTTGGGAGGCTATAATCTGACAGACTGGGATACTCCTTCCAAGTACGTGCCTCCTTGAACTCGGTGACATGGCATACTCATCGAACCGACCCCTGTAGACTTCCGATCGGCATGGCTGGCCTCCTCGCCGCCTTTTTTGGCATAGTGGGTGCCGTCGTCGGAATGTCTCAAGCATGGTACATGGGACCGATCGGCAAGATGGCCGGTGCGACCAACGGCGCTGACCTTGGATTCGAGGTACGTTTTTTCAGTTTTGACTCTGCGACTGTTGTGCGTCACTGACTCGCGTGGGATGGAGCTTGCTGCTGGTTTTGCAGCGGTGACGTTTTTGCCTTTGCGATGGATGGAGATTCGTTTGACGGGACGGTGAGCAGCATTAATGTTGTTTTTGCTTTTTATGTCAGGGTACGTGATTCCATACGACACTTGTAGTCTCCCTACGCTCGCATCCGGCTCAGTTGTACTTTTATTTTCCCCCGTGATTTCTACCGAATTCAAAGTGTACGATCATTTATCCGTGCTGATAGTATCGCCTATGATATTGCCCACAACGCTTGCAGGCTCTATGGTGCTGACTAGCGTCACATAAAAAGCCACTCCCTCACAGACGTTTCAAACTGGGAATTGGGGCCACACATTCTGTCACTCTGACAAGCGATCGAGTGTTAAGCACCTGTGTATACCATTCGCCATGGCCCATCATTTGGCAGCCCATAAGGATTTCCCCCAGAATAGTAGATCTGTTCTGTCGTAAGAGAAAAAACATATACAACTAAGGGCAACTCACCGGGTGCACATCCAGGCTGCGTCTTTGCATAAAATCTGACCATTTCTTCGTCAACGTCGTCTGTGACAAAAGGATCTGTATGTATTTCACGCGCACTATCCGTATGGAAACGAATAAAGGTCGACTTTGCACCTCACCATTCCCCACTTTCCGATGAACCAGCAGAACTTGTGACGCAGGGCTCTCGTGATCCACTGGTCCATCTAACCCACCGGTTCCGTCAAAATTGACACTGCACCGAGCTAGTTTTATCCTGAGAGACTCATAATCAGTTGGGTAGATGTGAGTTGTGGTGCAAAGTCAGTGTGCGAATTCAAGCACCGCTCTCGGCCATGGAGTCACCCGGTAAAACAAGCTATCCCATTTGGTTTATTTCGTGTTTCACGCCTTTCATTGGTATTCATCCTGTTCCATCGCTGCAGCGTCGGTCATGTTCACCAGCCCTAATTAAAAGTGTATCCAGTGATGGGCAAGCATGTACTGGGTCACGACGTGCCTCATTTTTACTGTACTCTCGCTCGCCGAATTCATTTCAGTGTTACACTGGAATGACTACGGATTGTCCGGCACGTTTCCGTTCCGGTCAATACGCAAGCGTCGTTCGCTTGTTCGCTTGTGTTGTCTGCGCCCTTTCCCCACTCACCTTCACTCCTTGTACAGTATGTCCAAGGACGCCATTCACGATTCCTATGACAAGGAAAAGGGTGTCAGCGTTACTGATACAGAGGTGTACACGGCCGAAGATGCCCCGGATCAAGTGATCGCGAAGCGTTTTGGTCGCCTTGGCCCTCTTCTATCCAAGCTCTTCCAGAGCGGGGTTGAAGCTAGAGGCGTGGAGCGTGTTCCAGAGAACCAGAGAGAAAATAAGAATTTCTGGAATAGGTCCGTTTTCTTTGCATCCAATCGTACATGGTTGCTTATCATTCTCAGTCTGTTTATGTGGTGGTAGGTCTACTTAAAAATCTTGCCTCGTGTCTCATCGATCGCACAGGTCGGTCAACATGGTGCTTACGACCATACCAGTGGGCATGTTGGGTCAATACGTTTTCACACTTACCCTATCGTATGTTTCTGATCACGCATATTAACCTGTACTGAGACCCAGCCTAGACATGTCGTTGCAGTCGTGCTCTGTTTCTCTACTCTCGGATGCATAGCAACTGCGTTTATCGCCACCCTTGGTCCACAGACTGGCTTGCGAACGATGATCATCGTCCGCTACAGCTCAGGGTACCTTGGTGGTATCCTTTATTCCATTCTAAACATTCTCACACAGTGCGTTTTTAAAATATCACGACTCAAAGTGACTGGTTTGACACACAGTTCCTAGGCTTGGCTTTGCTACGACAGCAGTTATCCTTGGTGGTCAAACACTCGCATCGATCAATGCAAACACACTCCCACTTGTTGTTGGTATCATCATCGTGGGCATTTGCTCCCTCGTGCCTTGTTTCATTGGCTACGATGTGGTGCACGTTTACGAACGTTATGCATGGATCATGGCCCTGTTCATCCTGTCCTGTCTTTATGGGCTTGGTGGCAAAGCAGGATATGATGTGAACGCGCAGAAATCGTTGGAAGATACTGGAAGAGCGCTCAGTGCCGACGTTCTCAGCTTTGGCGCAATCATCTTTGGCGCAGTTTCGGGTTGGGCACCCGTTGCTGCCGACTACACTGTCCGCTTGCCGGTCGATACGAATCCTTGGCGGGTATTCATCTTGACTTTCTTGGGCTTGTATCTCCCGATTGCCTTCACTGTCATACTGGGCGCTGCCCTTATGACCATTACTAATCCCACGTATGTCGATGCTTTCGGCTCAGGTGGAAACACAGGTGCGTTGGTTGCCCAGGTATTGTCACCCTGGGGAGGCTTTGGAAAGTTTTTGCTCGTATTGTTGTCCCTCAGCGTCATGTGTGTCCATTTCATGATCTCTCACGTCGTGCTGATCCATTTCCATACAATAGCGCAAACAACATTCCCAACACGTACTCTGCCGCTCTCTCCATACAAGCGCTCGGTCGCCCCTTTGCGATCATACCTCGCTTTCTCTGGGTGTTACTCGTTTTCCTTGCTTACACTATTGCTGGTGTCGCCGGACGGGAGCACTTTAGTACCATCCTCAGCAATTTCTTATCAATTCTGAGTTATTGGCTAGCGTTCTTCATCGTCATCGTCGTAGAAGAACACTTCATATTCCGACGGAGAGGGGGTCCATTGGGAGGATACAATCTGACGGATTGGGATACCCCTTCCAAGTAAGTGCCTCTCGTTTGAACGACAAGGCTATTGACATTGATAGCTCAACGTATTCCTGCTTCGCTTCCTTTTCCCTCGACCATGATTTACCCTTGTAGACTCCCGATCGGTATCGCTGGCCTCCTAGCAGCCTCGTTTGGGATAGCAGGTGCAGTGGTTGGAATGTCACAAGTGTGGTACACTGGACCGATTGGGAGGATGGCCGGTGCCACAAACGGCGCCGATCTCGGGTTCGAGGTACGATATCCATTCTTGATTCCACGAACGTCGCGAGTCCGTACGGGACCCTTGACGACTCTACTCTAGCTTGCTGCCGGTTTTGCGGCGCTCACGTTTCCACCCCTACGATGGATGGAGATTCGTTTGACAGGGCGGTAGCACGAACGGGATCTTGGATTTGGTTCGCCCAATGATTTGAGGATCAAAAGCACCGAATATTTACATGATCTACTTTGGTTGCACTGGTATCGATAGAGGTGAGTGCGGTAAAGAGGGATGCCGACTCGAACGGATACTAGGTATTGTAGTTTTTCTCCGTGATCGTAACATGATGATGGACTCGTAGATGCTACATTCTTGAGCTTCACTCGGAGTCCCACACGCTACTCCTTGCTGCAATCGTTGGTTTATCGGAGAGACGAGAGTCGAGTAACAAACGTTTCTAAAACGAGATGCCAAACATGAAGCTTCTGAAGGTCTACCATTTCTGCACAGCCCTTCAAGACAAACTGTCTCCGCATTACCAGCGGGGAAAGTGCCTGATGATCGAGCTAGTGCCCAGGCGTTCGACATTAATGGACACAGGCCTATTTTGCGCAATTATCCTTACTGGCTCACGGCGTTTGAGCACCGTGCAAGCACCGCTTGACCGTGTGGCATGGTAGAAACAAGCTTCACCAGATCATGATCGTGATCGTGATGTGTGATCGTTGGCATTGCGGAATCATTGATCACCACCGCTTTCCTGACAATTCAGTGGAGAGGGTTTATAGGTCATATGTCGTACCTCACTCTTCAGTTTTCATCTCTCCTCACCGCCCCTTGGAGTCGTCCTTCCCCATGGCATCTGCGCTTCAGCAAGCCGCTGAGATCATCCTAGTGAATGACTATTTATCTCGTATGTCCTGTAATTCTCTTTCTTTACTCTCACCTTACGGATCAATGTAGTGGTGGTAATCGTTGTTGTCGCGTACGACTACCGTAAGTTATATGTGTTTCTTTATGTAGGGCCAACCTCACATATCGCCAGTACTCACATTTTCGGACGAGGTGTGGTTCATTTGCGCTGTACACTTTCTGACAACTCACAGTACTTTCAGGTCAAGTACATCTGGGTAACGAGAGAACTTCTTTTATCGACACGTTCTCATGCAGACCTGTTCGCAGAACAGACCATGGACATGGGTGTCCACCTTGTTCATCCTCGTGCGTATCCTTCATCACACCCATGAAGTGAACTGAGTATCTCAATTTTCAGGCACGTTGTGCTGGACCGTGTTCTATCATGTACGCGCCCATCGTTCACAGCATATCTATCATTTTTGATTACTCGCCAGATCTTATGCCATCTGTATGTTTCTTATCTGATGTATCAAGTTGCTTATCTGACCCTGTCTGAAAAGTCTGGGCTTCATTTCTTCCCAGACTCACAGATGTAAATTTCCATATCTCCACTGAATGGGATACTTACATATTCAACCATTGTAGGTGTATGTATCATGTATTGTCCTTATGTCGAGAACAATTACAAAGGAAGTCGTCACATTGAAGCAGATGTGAATACATTCCTTTTCTGACTTTCACACTAATCAATATTGTTTCCCAGGTTCTGTAATTTACATTATGGGTCAGTGAAGCTTGTGTATTTTTTTGTGTGTTGCAGATTGTGAGATTTTTCTATCCCCCCAGCCCCAGCATATCAACTGAATCCGTTGATGTAGTGGTGATGATCCTCCGTGTGTGGGCATTATACAACCGATCAAGGCTTGTTCTTTCTGTTCTCCTCTCATTTTACACCAGTGGTTTTTTTTCGCATTGACAATGATTGAGCTAGACTACCATTGGATGTATCAACAGTACGCCAAGTCGCCTCGACTACCCCACAGGTCACCAGACATGATTAGACGACAACTTTTTCTCATGCAATCCCTTGAACGTACCAGAACTTGGTCAATCCGGTGTGTATTACGAATGCTCTGCATTCGATCTAGGATGTCCTGCAAAGGTTAGTCCGCTTTTCTTTGTATTGAGCCAACGTCTCGACAGCTCAAGCCTCCAGAAGAACCCTTGTATGTTGTATCATGGCATAATTGACACGCTAGAGCAACATGAGAATAATACGAAAGGGTACAATATTTTGTGCACGGTGACGTTTTCATTGCTTCTATGCTCTTGCTTTGGAACTTACTTGCTTATATATAAAGGCCTGCAACGTGACCAATATGGGTCTTATGCCTTCTTTCGTTGCTCACAGCACTAAATGAGCAATGGGATTACTACCCATCCATATTGGTCTCCCTCCGTTCTATGCTGTTCCCATTTGCCGCAATCTACATGCGACTGACGGATCTATTCTAGTATCTTGGAAGCCGGATTCCATGTTTCTGTTACGTTTCTTTTCACGAGATGTGCAAATTTGCTCGTAAGATGGATTCATTGGGCTTGTTCCTCTAACACCATGCCCTCAACCCAACCTGGGCCCCTACAGCTCCTCCCATCTCTCTCGCCAGAGCTCTTGCCAGCCGTAGTCGGAAAAACTGAGTCACTCTTGTTGAAGATTGTGCGAACCAACCTCAACACGCAGTATGCGTCCAAGGGCACTCTCCTAGCTGAATTTCGTGACGCCATTTTGGCTCACGGTGCCAGTTCCGATGCCGTGCTTATTGAAGATTTCCAGAGTCATGTCCCACTCAGCGATTATGACGCATACAAGCCATTCATGGCCGTATTCAACGAGGAATCATGCAGCGAGGCCGATGTTGAGAATCTCTTTGCGCCAGGACTTCCCTCTCTCCTGGCAGAGTCCAGTGCGACTTCCGGACGGGATCCAAAGGTTTTTCCGAGATACAATTTCACCGTAAGTTCTACATCACTCTCCAAGGGAGATGGACCAGGTGCCGTCATACTCTTCCATGGATACCGAAGGGTCAAGAGCGTAGAACGTGAACCGGGTCATATAGTCAAAAGGATTCCCGTTTCCTCTGTCACAGCTGGCATGTTGCGCGCGGCCCTCGGTTGGACCAATATCGACGATGATAACAGTCGGATGGCCATGATTAGTGAGTAAAGAGTATGCTTGGCCTGCGGTCACTGATGATACAAATAGCGCCGGGGTTTGTTGCACCATTTGCAGCATCAATGATCACTTCCCATAAATCATTTTTGATGATACACGCACTCTTTGCTCTCGCGTGTCGGGACCTTGATCATATATTCATCACATTCTCGACCCTGTTCTACGATCTGGTGCGATACATAGATGAGCATTGGGACATGTTTCTATCCTCCATTCGGAACGGAACAGTGCCTGATCTGCCGGGCGTACACGAAGTAAAATCGTACCTTCAAGTGAGTCATATGTCCTTTGATGCTTTTCGAAGAGAACTTTTGATCGAGCAGGGCCATTTCCGTGCAAATCCGGATCGTGCTGCAGAACTGGATGAAATCGGTCCTCCGTTCTCACACGAGGGATGGGCCGCACTTGTTTGGCCCAAGCTCCAAACTGTACAGTTTGGGTGTAGTGGCTCATTCACAGCCGTGATTCCAAAGGCAAGACCTCTTTGCATTGCCGAGTCGTATTAATGTACATGTAGCTGAAATCGATCATTGGACCTGCCATCGCCATCCACCCAATTGGTTACGGGTCGACCGAATCCCTCATTGCTGAACCTTTTCAACCTGATAGTCTTGACACATTCGTTATCAAAAGCAGCGACCTCATCGAGTTTCTAGATGTGACTGCCGAGGAATCGCACAAGAACCTCCTTCAAGCCGTCAGTCTCGTCCTCATTCCTACATTCTTATTCACCCTGATGTTATTTTCCAAGTGGGAGTTGGAAGTGGGGAAGCAGTATGAGATCGTACTGACTACCAACGATGGCCTGTGGCGTTACAGGTTGGGCGACATTATCAATATCGTAGGCTTTGACGGGGACGATGGTTTTCCCGTTTTTGTGCTCTCCAGTAGAAGGTATGTTGAACACCACGTTTGTCGTTCGTGCAGTCTGAAAGTACTATATATGTAGCCAGGGGATCCGTCTCGTGCCCGTAATGATATCTGATATGCACATCATGTCCGCCATTCAAGTGGTCGGACCAGATGTCTTGCAAGTCAATGAATTTACTACAGTTCTTGACGACCGTGGAGGCACACCGACTGTGGGATATTTGATCGAGCTCGCAGGCTCCCTTGGTTCGTCCGATACATCTGCGGCATCAAGACATGTCTAACGAGCGCCAACTATAGGTCCGAATGCGCATCACGCGGCGATGAGGTTATCCGAGGGTCTCGGAGGCACTATTTCCGAATTCCAGACGTTTCTAGATGAGGAACGTGTCCGCGCCCCTACTGTGCGTATTGTCAGGCCTGGCACCTTTGCAAAGTACCGTGAATGGAGGGCAGAGAGGATGAACGTTGGGCCGGGACAGATAAAGGTGCCCGTAGTCCTACAGGACGAGACATGCAGGGAATGGATCTTGGAGAGGGTGGTTAGAGAACTTTAGCTTGGTGTTGCGTTAGACGTGTACCCCCGACTCCCACTATAGCGGGAGAAGGGTTCCCCTTGTCGCATCGATATGTTCAGGTACCTCATTTTGTCTTACGGTCTTCAGCCGTTATACACCTGCGTATTGCGAGTTGTAAGGACATGGAACTGGTTCGTTATCGTCTCAATCGAACATGCACACACGATGCAGCTAATCAGCCGTTCCTTTTGAAAACCCCGTTCACGGTCAAAGTAGAGGAGGACCCGAACCGGTTGCGGTCCGGATGGCGTGTGTGGGAAAACGCACGGCTCGCACTTTGTTCGGTTCCCAATACCATCCCCTACAACACCATGGACACCCGCAATCTCGCTCAAAATACCAATCCAAAGCTGTACGAAACTGATCTACGAGAGCATTCAAATGTACTAATTCGAGTTTCAGACGGAAAACAATCACGATCAAAGGTGGATCACAGCGCTAGTTCTTCTTTGACTCGCTAATCCAATATCATTGAGAAATTGGGCTTCATACCCAGCCCTCGACCGCAAGGCAATACTACGTTCAATTTACCGCGGGTGATACCTCGCGATCAACCGTCGTGGCCAAGGAGGAAAAGAATTACGCATCCTGGGGTGAAAAGCTGTCGTTGTAGGTCTGTATCCAAGGGTCTCTGTCCCACAACTAATTCCATTTAGCGATGTCGACGATGGCTCTTCCTTCATTGTCAACGTTTACGAAAAACATCGCATTAGGAAGAACAAGTTAGTTGCAAGTCTGACCGATACTATCGGCGGGGTATTGAAGGATGGAGGTACAAGATTCATAATTATTCTGATGCGGTCCGCTGATGCGATTGCTGCGATAAAAGTATTTGAAGAGAATCTTGGAAAGGATCGCCCCGATGGGCCCGATCTCTCCATCAAGTTTATGCTGACCGTTGAGGCACGCAAGAACGTCAACGCAGACGAACTACAGGCTACGGGCGCTGTCGATGAGGCAACAATGGGGATTAGCGCGCTCAATATATCTCCCCCAGTCACAAGGGTCATGAGATTGGCAGTCGATACGGGAACGAACGTTGTCGCAAAAGTACAGACATTTGAGAACACATGGGGTGTTTTGTTGAAAAGGATGGCATTGTTTAACGACATCGTGGCTAAAATCGCTCAGGTAATTGACATTCAACATCTCGTTGCGGTCATTGGTACAAGCCCTGTGTAGGTTCACCCATATGCGTCACTCGCGTGGTCTGTTCCTCTCTGTGTATGCATATGTCACCGATTGTTACCCTGATTCACAGGTGCTCATGAATCAAAACGATCGAGACGAGCGGATTATCCGCTTAGCGAGCACGATGAGCGACGTGTTCTCTTTCGTTCATGCCGCGGATCCCTTGAAGGCAATTGAGACGCACATCAAGACCATCACTCTCCTGATCCAGCAGGTGGCCGAGTGCGGATACTTCATTGTAGAATACACAAAGCAAAAAAACTTTTGTATGTCATAGACGTTCTTACATTGTTCATTGCTCATCCGTCTTCTAGGGGTTCGGACGGCGAAATACATGATATCCGATATTGATTCAAAGATTGCAGCCTATGAGAACAAGTTGCGAGAATTGAAGACCGCTTTCTTGGAGGGGGTTACGCTGCAAACTGGAATTACTGTCGTGCGTATGATGAATGTCATGGAGCACATTGGTATGAAGGCGTTCCTGTTTGCGCGCCTGCTCGGTGCTCATAGTCTTTCAACGCTAGCGGAATCCATTGACCTGAATGACATACCGTATGCGTCCGGTGCAAGATATGACGAAAAGAAGGGCTGCCTACCTGGGACTCGCGACTCTATCCTGTGCGAGATTTGTGATGTCCTCAATGATACCACCAAGGACGCGCCGCAAGTGTGTCTTCTCACTGGCGTTGCTGGCTCGGGCAAGTCTTCGATTACTCACACCATCGCTCGACTATACGACAAACAAAAGAGACTGGGTTCCTCATTCTGCTTTGCCAGCACTGATGTTGCAAGCAGGAATCCACAGAATCTCTTTAGCACGATCGCACGTGACCTATGCGATCATGATCCCCAGTACAAGTCGGCTCTGTGGAGTATCGTGAAGGACAACAAGGCGCTTCGCATGTCGACGTCGCCCTGGGAACAGCTCAGTCGACTTATCGTGGAACCAAGCAAGGATTTGCATGGAATTGGGCCACTCGTCATTGTCATCGACGCGCTCGACGAGAGTGGGAATGTAGATGATCGGCAACATCTCTTGGACACGCTCTCGGGTCACATCACCGAAAGAACCCTCCCAGCCAACCTTCGTTTCCTTATCGCCACTCGCCCCGAGGACGATATCCTCGATATACTCTCATCTTGTCCCCAACTCGTCCGCAAACACCTTGGAGATATCCCGGAAGCCACAGTCGACGAGGACATTAAGAAATTTGTCCATTATTCGTTACATCATTACAAAGTACTCGAATCCTTATGGCCGAACGGGGACTGGTGCCGCATCCTTGTGGAACGATCGCAACACCTCTTTCAATGGGCTTCTGCGGCATGCAAGTTTATCAGTGGAAGAGATGCTACAGGACTCGATCCATCTGAACGGCTTCAGATTCTCCTGGATGGTGACAGCAATGAATGTGTACGCCCGCTAGACAAGCTATACCATACAATTCTGGCACGGGAATTTACGCGGCTCCGTGCTCGACAACGGTTCCATGAGGTGATGGCGATCATACTCGCACTGAAGGAACCACTATCGATCGCCTCACTCTTCGCCCTCTTTGGAAACGAGTTGAGAGTACGGGAGATCGTGAAGCCTCTAGGATCACTGCTAGACGGCATAGACGACGAAGACAAACCCATTCGTCCACTCCATACCTCTTTCCGTGACTTTCTACTTGACAAAGACCGCAGCTCAACCTTCCATGTCCAAATCCTTCCCCAGTATTCACTCTCCCTTGGACAAGCTTTGCTTAGGTGCATGCGGGCTATGCTCAGGTTCAACATCTGTGACCTGAAGGATGCCCGAGTGCGCAATGCAGCTGTCCCTGACCTCCCTGACCTGGTGATGAAAGCCATTCCTCCCCACCTCTCCTACTCCTGCCAATACTGGATGGACCACCTACAACATGCCAACTGCACACCAGACCTCTTGAATGATACCACCCTGTTCTTTAAGAAATTCCTTCCCTACTGGCTTGAAGCCATCAGCCTCCTCTCCCATTCCTCTCCACTGTCCACTATCCTGTGTGCCCTAGAGACCTGCAGGATATTACAAGACTGGGCCAAGGTGAGATTGAATATAGCCTATGATAAAATGACAAGAACTAAAGGAAATGATATTAGGACCAAGAGATTGCCACACTAGCATCAGAAGCCTCCCAATTCATTCAAGTGTTTGTTCCTGTCCTCAGAGAATCCACCCCCCACCTGTATCTTTCTGCCCTACCCCAGACTCCCACTAGTTCCCCTCTTTGCCAGCTCTGGAGTGACCATCTTCAGAAGCATGTCTCAGCCACTTCCTGTCATCTAACCCATTGGCCAGCAGACATTCACACTTTTCATAACCCCACAGGCCATGTTCGTGGTGTGTTCTATACCCCTGATGGACAGAATGTCATGTCTGCTTTCCATGACAAGACTGTTGGGGTTTGGAATCCAATCACTGCCCAATGTGTGGTGGTTCCACTTCAGAGAAAAAGTGGTTTTATTGATTCTGTTGCCTTTTCACCTGATGGAAAGTACATTGCCTCTAGTGTTTTAAAGAATATTGAACTGTGGGATATAAAAACTGGGCAATGTGTGGCAGGTCCATTCAAATCTGGTGATTTTATTCGATCTCTTTGCTGGTCACCAGATGGTTAGCATCTAGCTTTTGTTTCTCTGAATGGAACCATCCAGGTATGCAATGCAATCACTGGCCAGTGTGTGGCAGGTCCACTTCAAGGGTATGGATCTATTACTTATTCACCTAATGGCAAGTTCATTGCCTCTGGATCTAAGAACTGTACTCT
This sequence comes from Xerocomus spinulosus, assembly GCA_038094075.1. Lineage (NCBI taxonomy): Eukaryota > Fungi > Basidiomycota > Agaricomycetes > Boletales > Boletaceae > Xerocomus > Xerocomus spinulosus. The sequence goes on along the minus strand of JBBPTN010000131.1, from coordinate 1,966 downwards.
TAGAATATGGGATGCAAACACTGGTCAATGTGTGGCAGGTTCATTTCAGGGTCACACAGATACCATCAGCTCTATTGTTTTTTCACCAGATGGCATGTTTATTGCCTCTGCTTCTCATGATCAAACCATCAGAGTTTGGAGTGTAACTGGACAGGGTGTAGCAAATCTATTTCTGGATCATACAGGTTATGTTAACTGTCTTGCCTATTCCCCTGATGGCAGGTATATTGCCTCTGGGTCTTGGGACTGCACCATTAGGGTCTGGAATGCAACTACTGGTCAATGTGTGGCAGATCCATTCAAGGGGCATAATTCATTTATTACTGACATTGCCTATTCACCAGACAGTAGGCATATTGTCTCTGGGTGTTCTAATGGAACTGTCAAAGTTTGGAATGTTCCTGCTGCTCAAAGTGCAATAGCTCTATCCAAACCCCCTCATTTTACTGCCATCACCATCTCTCCAAATGGCAAGTGTGTTGCCACAGCCTCAGTTGACAACTCTATCAAAGTTTGGGATGTGATCACTGGGCAGTGTGTGGCAGGGCAATCCGTGGCAGGGTTACCCCAAATCAAACAGATTCAATCTATACCATTGCATATTTGCTTAATGGAATGCAAATCTTCTCTGCATCCATGTGTGGAAAGGTTCACATTTGGGATGCAACTGCTAGTCAAGGTGTTGATAGGTCATTAAAGGGTTTTGAAGAACACATCTACTTTATTGCCTGCTCACCTGATGGCACCTATTTTGCCTACAGGGGTTTTAGCATTATAGTTCACCATATAGACACTGGCAAGTGTGTAGGAAGATTCCAGTCCAACATCTATGGAAGTTATACTTTTTCACCTGTTGAAGCCCACATTGCCGTATCATGCAATGGAGAAGGGTTCGGGATTTGGGATCTGACTACTAGTCAGTATGTGGCAGGCCCAATTGAAGTCAATGGAGTTGAGACCATGGCTTATTCACCCAATGGAAAGAATATTGCTGTTGGCAACGAAAATGGAATCATTAGATGTTGGAATATAGCCAATGGTGTCTATGAGGTGAGTGTGCTGAAAGGGCATACAGACACCATTGACTGCATTGCATACTCTTCTAATGGCAAGCACATTGTCTCTGGCTCTCATGACAAAACCATTAGGCTTTGGGATGTTATAACTGGTCAGTGTCTTGCAGGTCCATTTCAGGGGCATGGATATTTTGTTTCTGCTATCCACTACTTACCAGGTGACTACATTGCCACTACATACCAAGACTGTTCTCTCAGAGTTTGGAGGATACAAGATTTTGCTTTCTTTAATGATTTATATGAGAAGGATGGCTGGATTCAATCTTCTAGTGGTGCTTGCTATGGCTGGTTTGCTCCTTGGAATAGGAATGAATTTCATCTCCCCATTCATTCTTTGGTTTTTTCTTCTAACAGATTTTGTCATATTGACAAGGTTGACTATTCTCTGTATGGGGAGTCTTGGATTTCTTGTTGGAAGTGATGGTTATGTTACTTCATTCTGATACCTCTACTATGCTCTCCTATGGCTTCACATGACCATGTAGTTTTTTTGCCTTTTAGCAATACAGAAAAATGAACATTGTATGTTCCGAGGCGAGTGTGTCGCATGGGAACAAGATGGTGGTCGGATTGGTGAATGCGTATATCGCGATACTGCATTTTCCGACGCGGTTGAAGCAGTGAGATGTGGCATGCGCATGGCAACCTTTGTTAGTTGCATCTTGATCGATTGCTCGTATTGGGTACATTTCGTGCGCAGAAAATAAATACCATATCAGCCTCGGTTGCCTTGTTACCGCTCTCAAGGGGCCCTCTCGAGACAAACATGTCAACATCAGCATAGATTGTTATTATACAACACATCGAATTCGTCTCTGCAATAAAGAGCATCACATACAACACGTTCAACAACTCGGAGCGCTCTCGAGCTAGACGATACCAGCAAGGAT
>JBBPTN010000130.1:0-47035 GCA_038094075.1 Xerocomus spinulosus | reverse complement strand
ATGAATGATGTCTCTTGTAGTCCATATGTCTACGATGGTTTCTGATCATGTGCTAGTTACGCACAATCATTGGACGTGTTTGGCATCAACAAAAGGGAATAGCACGAAATCCGAGTTCCAGTGGTGTGTGTTGTACCAGATTTGGTGTCAAGTAGTACAAAATGTTCCTGCACATCCAACATCACAAATGATGGACGAGACCGTACTAGGATGGCTTCAAGAACATGAAAAGTTTACTCTTCCCGTCTTGGAGCCCGTTTCATCGTATTTCTCCACACCCCAGTTAATCGACAAACCACAGGATCCAATCGTTCAAGCCATACGATTAACCACCGGACCTGGAACACCACCGAAAAACCGTTCAGCTTCCCCGACACCGTCTCGTCCTGAAGCATACTCAGTGCCGAGTCCTCAGCCTGCGCTCACCCCGTTGTGGAACGATGCCTCTCTCCACCAATCTCAAGATATTGTAAGCTTGCTTGCTGCTATAACCCATTCGAATTTCGGACGTGGTACAATTTACATGACAGGATCGTTCCATGTCCTGGGATCCAAATCCTCCCAGGAACAATCGTCGATCACCATTCTTGACCGGGCAGCATTCCAGCCTCTTGGGTTCTTTGCAAAAATGGTCAGTCCGTAATGCTACGATCTGAAAAGTAAGACAATCAAAGACATTGACAATGATTCAGGGCGCAACCTAGTATGCACGCCACATTTGCAAAAGGTGAACGAATCGTAGAGGACGAATTGTTTGGTTCTCTCCGTTTAGTTGTACTGGGAACATCGTCGCCATTTTATGTGTGGGATGTACACTCGCAATCATTCGTCCAAGTAGTGTCATCAGACGTATCGGGCTTTTTGGTACACAATGGGATGTCACAAAGGTTCGTGACCACTCAATTCTTTCGTATCTAGTAATAACACATCTCAAGCATCTTGCAACGTTTCCTAGACTTGGGTACCCTCGTACGTCGGCTAGATCACTTAATCCAGGAGCTTCGTGGGAGGTCGTCTATTCGGCTCAGAAATATGAAGTTTGAGATTCCGCGACAAGGACACTCCAATGCGACCGTGCATGCCTTTGCACACGGTCTTTCGTCTGTCCTGACGTTCATTCGCAACCGCTTGTCTTGTGGACCGCTCTTTCATGTCACAGGATTTTTGACTACTCCATGCCTCGCTACGGTGTGGCACTACTACGCTGATCTAGAACGGATTGTGATATCGCTTGCCTCTCTGTGTTCTAGGGTACGTGATAGACTAGTTCGAGTCCATTCGGCCTCGTCGTCCTTATTCTAAATCTAGGACATCGACACCGCTCCAAATAAATTCACCCCGATCCTAACCTCTCCGGTAGACCTGTTGTCCCTTGTCTACGGCACCTTTGAGAAGCATGTAGAGTGCCACGCGCCTCGGGATATCGTGGCTATCATGGCGTACATCCTGATGGTCTCATCCAGACCATACATTTTGTCCCTCTGCAGGTTGTTGGCCTACGGAGAAACCCGCAAGCTGTATGCCATCACCACAGAAAAAACTCAGCTAATGGACACTACGTTCAATTTCGAAGGTAATGAGGTGGAGAACTCTTTGCGCGGTGAGGATGGAAGTATCGATACAGATGGTCCATTTCCCAAGTTTATCCCGGACAATTTGGCAAACATTCTTCCGGCTGCTCACAAATCTCTAAAATTACTTGAAGCTGCCCGACCAGAGCATCCGATCTTTTCCACCGAATCACCTTCTAGAGAAATTTCATGGGTGTGGACTGAAGAAAACATCAAAGACCTGTGGAATGAGGCCGAAGTCAACGACAACCCTCCGGGAACGAGATCGCAGTATTCATCTGTAAATCGTTCACAAGCGGAACCGTCACCGGGCGACCATGATCGGGTTTCGGAGTTCAGGGTTTTCGATTTGGAACCAGGAACCTTCTCGTCCCCGGAACGTGACTCTCAAGTTGCCCTTGAAGAACTCATGGCCACCTTTCCGAAGATGCTGCCACATATCACGCCGAGCCCACACCTCCTATGCGAAGTCATGTTTATGCCTCTTCAAAAACACGCTGCATCCCTCTCCCGTGCGCTTTTGGCAGTGTTTCTTGATAGGTCCTCTTTCCTCTGCATTGATGCACACCTCGAATTGCTTCGATCTCACATGATGCTTACTTCGCATTCATTCAAATCACGCCTCTCTGCTGCTTTATTCTCCGATGCGGAGGATAGATCAAGTCACAGTATGCAAATGTATAATCTCCTGCGATACACTAGAGGCACGACGGCGCCTGACCAAACCCACACAGGCAGTTGGCCTATAGGGCTAGCACCCCTCTTGGTAACCCGGGACTCGTGGCCACCTGGTGGTTCTGAGCTCAGTTTCCTCCTCCGCACCGTGATAGTCGACTCCCAACAGAATAATCCTTCCATCATGGAGAGTACCGTGTCTGGCTCAGACGGTGTCCACCATGTAATGAGTGAAGCAGAATTTCGCCTAGGTTTTGCTATTCGTGAGCTAAGTGGTAGAGGGAACGAACGATGGCTTGATCCCCTATGTGAGTCGGTCATTTGTTCAACCTGAGACACTGCTGAGAAGCTGTTCTAGCTATCGAGTACGCGCGCATCACTTTGAAACGTCACCCCCATTCACATACGACAGGGCGCTGGATTTCTTATATCTCGATTACAAAGTTCCGCAACCTCTGCAAGCATTGATCCCCACAACGGTCCTGTCAAAATACCAAAGAATGTTTGCACTCTTACTTCGATTGATGCGAGGTGAGTTTCAACCATTCTTATTTAATACGACTGACTGGCTGTAGTCGAGTGTGCAATTCGCTCCGTTTTCCGCTTGACACGCACTACTGCGAGTCCTCTATTTCCAACACTCTCGCCTTCTCGTAAACTGTTGCTCCATTTCCGATTCGCAGCACAGACGTTTCTCAGCACGCTTTCCACGTACATCTACGATACAGCCATCAGAGGCAATTTCGATGCTTTTATGTTGCGGATCATGGTTTGTAGGGAGACCGTTGACACACCCAACGGTTTCAGGGATGTCTTTACTCTCGCAGATTGTCACTCGTCTGTTCTAGACGATATTCTCAGTGCTTGCCTCCTCAGATCGTCTCAAAGGGCTGCTGGCGATCTTTTGCGAGGGATATTGGAAGTGATTCTGGAATTTTGTGTGTTGGTTGGCGATTTAAGCGATGGCCGGATCGCAGAGTATCAAGGCTCACCGGTATTGGAGACGCTGTATGCTGCCTTCCGCAAGAAGGTGTCTGCATTGGTGAGTCGAGCGGTGTTGGTGTAACCGTTTTTGACCCGTCGATCAGATGCGGAACTTGGAAGCCATGTTGGAAAGACACGGAAAGAGTCGGGGACCAGAAGAACTCCATGTTGGGTATCGGGAGTGGGAGTCCAGAGTACCACCAGGCGGGGTGGATTCACTTCGGCATCTTCTCACATGCTTGAACCAGAATGATTGGTGGGGAAAGACCCGCTGATAGTGTCATTGCGAACATGCGATGGTGATTACATTAGTATGTGTAGCAGTCCATTTTCCGTACAAGTATAAATCTATAAGCATAAGCGAAAACATTCCCAACAAAGAGTGAAGTAACAAGGAGCATGAACAAATAGGATCATTACAAAATATAAAAATCAGCATTTGAAAACATCGCCCAGCAGGTCGGACTCTCGCACGGAGGAAAGTGTCGGAGCCATGTCTTTTGTAGTTCGCCTGTTTTCCCGGATCCATATCGTACGCACTTCCTCCTCTCGTGGATCTGTACTGGTTGATGTTGCATCCACGCCCAAACCGCGTAGCACTTCTTCGACACGGAGTGAGTCGACCAATTGAACCTCTTGACTAAAAGTTGCCCCCTTGCTCGGTGATCCAAAGGACGATGTTCGACCGAGACCGCGTCGACCGGACTTTGAGGGAGAGAGGATGGCCGAGCAAGCAGCAGAAGAGGATACGATACCAGACGTCTCCAAAACACTGACGAGATCAGAGAATTCGCTACGAGAAACGGGGGCAAAAATTCCGCCATCGGAACGTTCCAGGATCGTGGCATAATATGTATAGAGTTGGGGCAGCTCGAGAATGCGGAGCTTGGCGTTTACGCCCGTTCGCTTGGTGGGGGTCTTGAGAGGAGCATTTGAGATGGAGGATAATGGAAGAGCAGCATCCCTTCTCTTTGAGGCTAGGACGATTGCAAGCAGTACCAGCCGTGATTGTAAGCCGAGGTTCCGGACCTTGACGGCTGTCTCACTGTTGCTGGATTGGGTAGCAACATTTGTGGTAGAAGAACTGGAATTGTTGGAAGGGAGGTACGCCTTGAGTGCAGCCAAAACATGATTTGGTGTGACGGTAGGTATGGGGGTTAGCATAGGGTTTTCGGTAGATGGTGTGGAGGATGAGATGGCAAGGTCGATTGCGCCTCGAAGGACCTCGAAAAGGGTCCTCACGTCACCGGTTTGGGAAGCAATTTTTTTGCAAAGCAAGGTCAAGGGACCGGTGGGCAAGAATTTGTTTAGATGGGCAGAGGTGTCAGCGCCGGACAGCGGAGATAGGCGCGCTTGCAAGACTTCGAGCAATTGGGAAGCGGTATATGCACCGAAATGGAGGGTCAAGATGTTGGCTGTGTCGACGCTGGGTAGACTTGACGAGTCGGGGAGTGTGTGGGTGTTTGCTATTCCAATGATACGGACGACGGAAGAGTGCTTGCGAGCAAACGAGAAGATGGCGGAGAGGGCTTGTGAGGATTTTGCAATGTGATCGAGTTCGTCAAGGACAATGAGGCTTGGAGAGGCTACATCAGCTTATGGTAAACGATGCCAGGGGATCTCATACCATCTTCGTTGCTGTGAAGCTAATATCCTATCCAACTGGCGTTTTCCCCGTGTCTTGACGGATTTTTTCCTTTTGACCAATGAAGAGGTTTCGATATTTTCGCAGAGACAGTCCCAGAGGTTGTCCACATCACCCAAGGCCATGCAGTTGATTGTAATGACTCTAAGATCTTGGCAGTACTCGAGCCCAGCCAAGACGGAGTTTACGAGCGCTGTCTTTCCAGTCCCAGGCGTTCCAGAGATGAACAGGGTTGACTTGAATCGTTCGTCGCGGGTGTTCTGGCACGCAGACGCGATGAAATTCGTGATCACGTCGCGTTCGGCGGACCTTCCAGCGATGGTGAAGGTTCCGTTGCATGTTGACCTGAGCAGCGCGCGGACGCGGGTGTGTATGGGGAGAAGGGCAAGTGGAGGCATTGGGGGAGGACAAGGTGAGACTAACAACGCGTCAACAAAGCGCGTCGTGATTGGATTTTCCCACACTGCTTGTAGTTAATCAGGTTCGCCGGTGACCTGCAAGATACCTGAATTATGGCACACGGCAAGGCGCTCTTTCTCCTCATTCCCTTACTCCCAACATGCCGGTGCTCACGACGGTCATCGACGACAAGTCACCATTGATCGTGTATGACAATACCTGGCTACCAGGGTCATCTTGGGACGACCAGTTGGCCTCCAAGTAGGCGCTTCGTTGTGTTCTTCAGCAGTGCCTCATTTTCTTGCAGCTATTATCTCTGTACATTCACAACAAATAATGTAACAGACGGCTCGGTGTCGTTCAACTTCAACGGAACCGCCATCTGGCTTTATGGTGCCAATCGGCCAAACCACGGGACTTACACCACCCAAGTCGACAGCCAATCCTTTGGAAGTATCGACGGTGCCGGAAACAACTTGTTCCAGCAATCGCTTTTCAACATATCGTCACTCAGCCAGGGGACGCATACAATAAAGTTGACAAACACTGCATCTGGAAATCTTTACGTGGACATTGATATGGTCAGTTAGCACCCTCCTTGTTCGATTCAACACTTAACAACGCACAGATAGTGTGGCAGTCAGAAGTTGGCAACACGGACGACCAGTTGGTTCCCGAAGTGATTCAAGACACTGATCCCCGCTTCCAATACCAAGAACCGGCTTGGTCCACGTCCTCCAGCAATAGCAACTTCAACCTCAACCTATTCAACAATGGCTCTGGCCAGTGAGCAACACCGACGCGATCGTTGCATTGAACTCACGACTCTCGTTTGTCCTAGTATCACCCAAACGTATGATGCGAGTGTCACATTCACATTCACAGTGAGTGTCTTCTCCGCCAAACCCATCATCGTTACTCACGTACCGTACAGGGCATGCTCTTGGTTCAGCTGATCCTTGTGCACTTCTGATGGACATATCAGCCGAAGCTATATCCCTCTTTGGAACCTCCGGGCCCTCCAACGGACCATACTCTGTTCAATTGGATGCTGGCACATCTATATCCTATAATGCAACAAATGCTTATCCTACCAATTATGGGGTCATGATTTATCACGCGGACAATCTTGGCCCTGGGTCGCATCAGGTTGTTCTTACAAACCTACCTGAATCAAGCGGGCAATACCTTGCCGTCGATTACGCTCAGTTGTGGACCACAGCCAAGTACTCTTTGTTAGTTCCATGCATTGCTTACTATGCTAACAGAGCCGTGTGTTCTTACAGTGCCACTACTAGTGTCACATCTCCAAGTAGCTCTGCGAGGTGTGTCTTTACTCTCAAATGATTCTCTATCTCATCGTTGACATGATGGCAGTGCATCGCCAAAGTAAGTCATTGACGACATAAAAATGCGGCAGCTAACTTTGTTATTAGCAAACTCAGTTCGGGGGCGATTGCTGGCATAGCCGTTGCTGCAGTGGTAGCGTTGATAAGTGCATGCATCGCCTTCTACTTTTATCGGCGCTGGAGAGACGCCCTGGCCACTCATCAAGATCTCTATCGCGTTTACGCTCTTCAGCAACGTGGTCCCCCAGAATCATTGACGGTGCATCCAACTGGCTTTTCGTCGTCTTTAGAGACAAGGAGTAATGCAAGCTTAATGCGGAACGATAACTCTGCCTTGGCCTTCTCCGGAAGGGCTCAGCAGCCAGCTGACAACCCTACTGCACAAAATGTCGGAGCCACTCAAGCATCTTCAGGTTCTCGCGACACCCCAAGTATCGTTGGCAGCGCGAATTCACCAGCCCAGTCCCCCGTTGACGAGGTATGTCGGTGACGTTAGATCAGCTACTCAATAGAGGCTGAAAGCCCTTCGCAGAGTTTCGGGCGGAGGCCTCTTCCCAGTGCACCTGGAGGGCTGTCACTGACCACCGAACGCCCAAAACGCGCCAGTTCCCAACGTGGTCAAGATGCGATGACCACTGATCACATCTCCGTTGTAGGCAGTGAGGCTCCGCCGCCAAACTATACCCAGGCAATTGGGAACATGACTACTGAATGAGTGTCACCACGTATTAAATTGTGGTTGGATCCTGATATCAGCATTAAATACCACACTTTATTGCATCAAATTATCGTTATAGCTTTCCCTATGCTTTCATCTTCCCTGTAGCTATTTTATTTTGATTTTGGAGTGGTCGAATTCGAGTCACTAAGAAGCTGCGCGCGACTCCTCGCTCACGGACCACGCTTGAACTTGAACTACTCGTACATCCACACTTCTCATTAGACACTCTTCACGAATGCCCGATGACTGGCCCCATACACTCCTGCAGACTGACCCGATGAGGATATACCGTGCCAAAAGAGATGCGGCACATCGACCTGTCACATCCAAGTACAACATTCTCGGGTTCATATCCTCAGGAACGTATGGTAGGGTTTACAAGGCACAAAGCGTTGAGTCCGAGAGTGTTATGTATGCGATCAAAAAATTCAAGCCGGATAAAGAAGGGGACGTTGTAACGTATACTGGCATCAGTCAGAGTGCAATTCGAGAGATCGCAGTAAGTTCACTGCACCAGGTTCGTAAATATGACACTGACCATGGATAGCTTAACCGAGAGATATCTCATGAAAATGTTGTTGCCCTCGAGGAGGTCATTTTGGAGGATAAATCCATCTATATGGTATTCGATTATGCCGAGCATGATTTCCTGGTACATCTCGTCTGGTGGTGTGATTCAAGTCTGAAATTGTTCTATTCACAGCAAGTCATCCACCACTACTCACAAACTCTCCGCATCCAAATCCAATCACAAGTTCTCAAATCCTTGATATACCAACTTTTGAATGGGCTTGTCTACCTACATTCTACACACATTCTGCACAGGGACCTTAAGCCCGCAAATATACTCATTACCGCTTCCGGAGTCGTCAAGATTGGAGATCTCGGCCTTGCTCGCCTGATACACAAACCATTGCAACCCCTGTTTGCGGGCGACAAGGTTGTTGTCACAATATGGTATCGTGCTCCCGAGCTACTTATGGGTGCAAAACATTATAATAAAGCTATTGACTGTTGGGCGGTCGGCTGCGTTTTCGCAGAACTTGCCAGTTTACGACCAATATTCAAGGGCGAAGAAGCAAAGTTGGACTCGAAAAAGAATGTCCCATTTCAGAGGGATCAACTTCTTAAAATATTTGAGGTTCTTGGAACACCAATTGGTAAAGAAGCCCTTCTTTCTCAAGGGATTTGTCTGAATGCATCGTTTCTAACAGAGAAGGACTGGCCTGGTGTGAGTGATATGCCAGAATATCAGAATATGAAACGACTTGATTCGTATGTGCGTGAGCAAGCAGTTGGGCAAGCCGTACTAACCATTCCTCCCCGAGATATCAAAATCGGCTTGCGGAATGGTGCCATTCGCGTATCCGATCGCAACAAGGGCATGATCTACTGCGCCAGCTATTCGCGTATGATCCCGACAAACGATTGGCTGCAAAGGAGGCCCTGAGCCACAGGTGGTTCCAGGAAGATCCTAGACCCACATGGAAGTCAGTCGGATTTATCCTGTCCAATAGATCCGTGCTTATTCTTTCACCGAAAGTGTCTTTCAGTTTGTCCCAGCGCACCAAATTCCACCCCAAAGGCGAATCACACAAGATGACGCACCTTCGATGATGGGCGTTCCTGCGCCAACTCAATCTCAAACACAGCCGCAAGGTCCAACCGCACACGGGCATGGACAGGGACAACACCTATCACAACAATCCAAGCCGGGTAGCACAAATAGCTTTCCGAGCGTCAGCGCTGGCGCTGGGGCCATGCAGGGGTATACTGCAATTCAAGGAGGGTCTTCGAGGAAGAAAGCTAGACTTGGATGAGTTTATCGGATAGGTTTAGATGATCTCTTTGATCACAATATGATCGCGCTATGCACATACTATGTACTTGATGGAGGAGTTTGGATCTTGCAGGGGTCCAATGAGACACGAGTTCAATATACTAGGTAATCTTGCTTATGCCACTACTACTTCGTTCGGTCCTGTGCTTGTTGCGTGACCCAAACATCCTCACCGTCGCAAGGCACAAGTTTCTGTGCTGCGATGGTAGAAACGAACTCGCAGAAAAATGGGTTTTGGTCGCCCGAGCTCCTTTGTTACTTCGTGGCTGGAGGCATCGCAGGTGCTACATCTCGGACTGTGGTAAGCCCACTGGAAAGGCTCAAAATTATACAGTGAGTAACAACACTACTACCTCTGGGATAATCCTGACAATGCGTAGACAGGTGCAGCCTCGTGATTCCAATGGACAGTACAGGGGAGTCTGGCGCAGTCTTGTTAGGATGTGGGAGGAGGAAGGTTTTGCAGGTTTTATGCGAGGAAATGGAATAAACTGCCTGCGGATAGTGCCTTACAGTGCAGTGCAATTCACGACCTACGAGCAATTAAAGAAGGCTAGTAAACAAGGATTCTGTTGTTCGACGACTGAAGCCGCAGACAGCTTTTCACTGGCAATGGGTCCAGACAACTTGATACCCCGACACGGCTGATTAGCGGTGCATTAGCTGGCATTACCTCAGTCTGTGCGAAATGCTTTGGCCCCCGTTAATGCTGATATTCAAACCGTGTTTCAGGTTCTACATACCCTTTGGACCTCGTGCGGTCCCGTTTATCCATCGCCACGGCCAGTATATCTGTCCAGAGTCAGTCACCTCCAGTGACTTTTACGGATCCCACCTCGTCCTCGTCCTCTACCTCTGGTGCATCGCGCTCCACCGCACGGACACGCTACTCACAAGCTGACTTATCAGTGCTTGGTATGACTCTCAAAGTCATGCGGGAAGAGGGCGGTATCCGTGGCTTGTATCGCGGAGTTGTTGCCACAGCGGTAGGGGTCGCTCCATATGTTGGGATCAATTTCGCAGCGTATGAAGCCCTTCGTGGTATCATCACACCGCCGGGTCAAACCAGCATTGCTAGGAAATTGCTCTGCGGTGCTTTGGCTGGTAAGATGCTTGTTTACACCAGTTTACCGCTTATGCTCAGAGACTTCCTCAGGGTCCGTTTCGCAAACGCTGACGTTCCCGTTCGATGTCCTGAGAAGGAAGATGCAGGTTGTGGGCATGTCAGATGGAATGGGATATCGGTACAACGGAGCACTGGATGCGCTGAGGACGATCATCCAGACGGAAGGGATTCGTGGGCTCTACCGTGGCATCTGGCCCAATTTACGTGAGTCTTTCAGGGTCGACCAAACGTATATCACCATGCTTAACGGCCGGATCACAGTGAAAGTCGCGCCCAGTATAGCAACGTCCTTTTTCACTTATGAGTTGGTGAAAGATTTTCTGATTGGACCAGCATGAGATAGAGCAAGTCTCCATTCTTTGGAAGGATAGATGTATAGAACTTCAATGGAATATATACATGGTAAAAATAATAAATAATTTAACTTTGTTATGTCCAAAGTTGGCTATTGTGGCAGACGCCTCACTATTGCTCTCTCTCAAGGTCGTCCCACACGACGGCTCAGCTGCGCCGCGTGTTCATCGTTCCTTCATTCTCCATTGTGCCAGGCGCATTGGTTGGCGTTTGCGGGTGCGATTGGTGGTCTTGACTGATCATCAATATATCGCCCTGTCATCCTCTGCATTTTTCTTGCAGAAATCTGTATGGTGAGTTTGATATCGTTCATCTCCAGTTAGTGACCGGTCCTACACGTTTGTAGCCTTGCTGTTACCGCACTGCATTCCCTAACTTTGTACCTTCCTTTGCTGGGATTTGTACTGACGGCTTCGCTCTCCTTCCCACTGTAGCCCCGTAATTATCTCATTTAGGTGATCCTCGAGTTCATATCTTGCTTGGCCCGATCTCCCTAGCGGCTCTCCACGCCTGCAAACCGCCGATTCGGCCAGAGATACCTCATGGTCCAGAACAAGCAATCATTCTCCACGTTTCCGGCCTCGCCGTCGTCCTCATTTTCTTCGTCAGCTGCCTCGTCCATGGTGCCACCTGCAACAACGCCATCTCATTCAGGCATCCAAAGCGCCGATCAACTCCCTTCACCCCCCTCCACCACGTTCAAGAATATCTTCGGTATACCTCCTTCTGGCCACCGTCCCCATTCTTCCTCTTCTACACTGTCAATGGGTCAGGTTGTAAGCCGGCCTCAGGTTACTACCCCATTTTCACCGTCATCCGCCCCTTCCTCTCTTGGTATTTCGACGTCCAATGCCGGAAATCGGTTCAAACGTGCCTTTGGTGGCCGTCGGAGAAAGCCAGACACTGTAACCCCATCGTCCGCGAGACTAGATAAGGGGAAGGAGACACAAGGCGATGAATTCTTGCATGGACCAACGGATGCTGGTCCACGCCAGCTGGGAGCAAAGCAGCTTACCCTCCAGATTGCACAACACGTCTTCAACAAAAAGTCGGCACCATCCTCCCCTGCAATGAGTGGCCTCAGCCTACCACCTCCGCCTCCACCACCCAAGCATGTACATCAATTGAACCCCTCATCATCCCATCTCCCGCCAATAAACACCAACATCGATAAACGCATCTCTGTCATGACGACGTCTAGTCCTATTGTGCCCGCACTGGATTACATGAGGAACAGCGATGAGCATATGGAGCAGGTCGGATCTAGGGAAAGCGAAAAGAAAGATCTCGAACGGCCGGAATCCAAGGATGTCCGCAGAAAAAGCGACTCTACCTTAAGCCTCCACACCATTCGCGCTACTTTAGGGACCAGGACGCCTCGCCCTGTCTCGCTCGCGGAATCGCTACAATCTACGCATACCGTTGTACCCATAAATAAGCGTCTGAGTGCGCTGATCACAGATGCGGAGTATATCATGGCCGAGGAAGACCGTGGAACGAGAAATGACGAAAGGGGCCGAGCTTTCGCTCGTCCTTCTCCTGCCCCGTCATTGCGGCTCAGGGATAGGCGATCTCAATCTCTCAATCTCGGGCCTCCTCTTGCATTGATGGTTTCCAGCCCTAGCGTCGCAAATGCAACAATGAGCATGGAGACGATAACCGTGACTCTTCCTAGATCAGCATCGGAAGGACGGGAACGGGAACGTTTTGTTACCAGGGAGATCGCTACGACAACATCCTCTTCATTGCCCTCACATGCAGTCGGCGATACTGTTTTGCGACACACTAGCGCTGTCTCCTTTTTAAACCAAGCTTCCAGCCCCAGTGCGGCCAGTCCGCGGTCAGAACGAACATTACCCGACCTTCCCGACACTGCACAAAGAACTACCCCGCCACCACACCTACATTCTCATCCCTCGTTCCGTCAGACGGCTATTAGTATGACGTCAGGCTTTGCTCCAGCTGCTGGACTCGCCCGGCGTGCCGTGGAAAGAATGGGTCGTGTTTGGGGTTCGAAGAGTTCATTTTCGAGCCCTCTTGCATCACCGCTTGGCGAGTCGTGGTCTAGTGGCCGGACGGGACCACTATCTCGTGCAAGCTCGAGCCAATCGGAGTCCATACACAACGCACATGGTCGGAAGATTCGTCACAACCCGCAGACACCATCTGTTAGCTCTACTGCTTCGTCTTTATCTGATCACGAGGGACCACGGCTCGGTAAATGCCACCGTGGTCCCATTCGTACTTCAGCTGCTGGAAGTTTGGTCTTTGGAAGAGATCTCAAAGATTGTGTGGAAGAGACCGCGGTGGACTCTATTTTGAGCGTTTTACGCTCACAGAAGGTGGCGCACGGTAATCGGGAGCATTTGAAGTCTGTCCAATGGAGTCGGCCATCAGCGCCGTTAGAACGTCGACATATTCCTGCTTTGATGGTAAGATGTGTACAGCATATCCTTGTATGGGGCGTTCAAGAGCAAGGGCTTTTCCGGCAAGTTCTGTGAACTTGCTTGTCTGGGTCGCGAATTCTGATTGTTCACTTTATAGTGTCAGTGGTCGTTCATCTCATGTAGCCAAGCTACGCGCTGAGTTCGATACTGGTGAGTGTTGGTGACTCATGGCTCGGATTGAAGCCTGACAAATTCAACGTAGGAGCCGATTTTGACATTGCACAGTCTAACCCTGGTGACTTGGATCCCCATGCAGTTGCTTCTGTATTCAAGGCTTACTTGCGAGAATGTGAGTGACTTGGATAGCCTCAGTGTCGCTTGTCAATGATATCCCACTGAAGTGCCTGAGCCTATACTGACAAACCAATTGATGCCGTATTTCGATGCTGCTATGGCCTCGGAACGGTCGTCCAATAACACTCAGGATCCTCCGTCGGAAAACATCCTTGGACTTCGGAAACCCCCGTCACTTTCAACACTTGGCATTCCAAAAATTGCGGAAGCCCATCCACCTTCCGAGTCACTACAGGCTGCTTTCTCGTCTCTCATTTCTCGCTTACCACAGGAGAATCGAGATTTACTCCTGACGGTGACAGAGGTTATCAATCACACTGCTAGAAGGAGCTCGGAGACGAAGATGCCCCTCAGTAACTTGTTGCTTGTGCTGCGCCCGAGTCTGAAGATGAATCCATCGCTATTACAAGCACTATGTGAAAGCCAGGGTATTTTTGGTGGTGTTTATGCATGCAATGTGCCCACAGATCAGGATGTGATTGCTAGGAACAACGGCCAACCTTCTCTCAACTGTTCAGAATTGGGCGTGCTAGAGACCGGAAATGCTGTCGAGATGGCTTCGCGCCTGCGATCATCAAATGATGATAAGCGGTTTATTCGTCCTCTTCCCAGCCTTCCCCTACCCGATGACTTGACTTCTACGCCATCATCGTCACCCCATGAGTCTTTAGGACCATCCAAAGATCATAATGCAATTTCCCGCGTTGCACTTGATGCCGAGACGTCATCATCATCATTCTCTGCGACGGATGATAGCTCGTCAATTTCTCATTTATCGCAAAGCGGTCGTCCTATCACCCCAACGTCTTTAAACTTCAAGTTGACCAATCCGCACTCACCACCGTCTCTGTCGTGTTCAACGGATTCTTTGTCTGTCCCATCATCTGAATCACCTATGCAGTTGGTCAAACCATTGTCACTCGTTGATGAATGCAGTGAGCACAACTCCGTGAGCTCTCCCCATTCCCCTGACGTCGCGGAATCCATATCTCTACCAATTCCTTGTTTGCGGCCTAATCAAACTCCCTCGGAACCTCGGTTCCAATTTCCCGGACCACGGGACAATGTCGCTCGAAATCCACTCATACATCGTAAATCTACCCCTTCTGTTTCAATTTCATCTTCTGTCTCGGCGGAGGCACGGTCTGCTTCTATGGCTTCCCGTGCTAGACGATTGAAGAAGCCCTCACTACACCTCTTGTTTTCGAAACACTCTTCATCACCAACTACGCCACAGTCGCCGGTAGTCACAGGTCCTCTCACGACATCACAGGATGGTGCTCTACGACCATGTTCTATGTCTGAGTCCTCTCCAGCAGAGTCGATGGTCACGGCTCCACAGTCGTCCCGATATAGCTATCCACCAGTATTGAATACGGCGATTGACGAATCTTCGATTTCGCTTGCGTTGGGTATTGAAGATGACAGAGATAACCATTCCACTTCTGTCAGACATGCCACAGAGAATGGTACGACGGAGTCGCAAGGGTATACGCCTGCTCGCCGTAGTCGTCAAAGGGAAGCTAGTAAAGATGCTCAAATTCGCCATTTGGACATTAATCTCCCGGAAGACGAACCATTTGGAGAGTATAACTGGACACAGAGTGTACTAATGGCTGCTGGGGGGCCGACGTGGTGACAGGGATTACTTGCAGTGGACTTTGTGGCTCACTTCGCCTCCTTCGGACCTTGGATCTGCGGGGCGGGTCTTTACATACATAATGCTCGTAAATTTCCGTAGCTTTAATTGGTTTAGTGCCTTTGACACTATCAGCCTACCATTCGAACACGATACCCCATTTTCTTTTGACTGGTGTAGAGATTTGGTTGCGGGCTACCTGACGTCAGATATAAGGCCTGACTCGGATAGGAAGTCATCCGTGAACATTGTCCGCATACCTTTTTGCTCCCATGACATCTGGCTCAGTGAAGGCGATACAGGACAGGCTTTTCAGAGGCGGCGACGATGCCAGCAGCGTTGGATCAAACGACTCAGATCTTCGCGAACACCGTCTCACTATCCAGATACCCAAACCACCAGCAGTAAAATCAGAACCCGCGCCCAAGTCCTTCAAGGCGAGCCCACGTACTTCTAGTGGGTCGGATGGCAATCCTGTCGAGAAGAACTACCGGCAGCGTTTGAGTGACAAACTGGGAGTCAACTACCAAGGTGCAGAGAGGTACCGACTTCAGCAGGACGATGCTCGACTCCGCCATTGGAAACGGTGGGGACCATATCTCAGTGACCGACAGTGGGTAAGCCTAACCGAGCGGTATCCCCATACTTGGTACCCATCGTAATGGTCATTCCAGGCAACAGTCCGTGAGGACTATTCAGAAGATGGCGACGCTTGGAGCCATTTCCCCCACGAACACGCGCGATCGCGTGCTTATCGATGGGGTGAAGACGGCATTGGCGGTATCTCAGATAACCACCAACGACTTTGCCTTTCGCTCTCATTGTGGAATGGCGAGGACCGTATATTGAAGGAACGTCTCTTTGGTGTCACCGGTCATCAAGGAAACCACGGGGAGGACGTCAAGGAACTCTACTACTATTTGGACTCGACGCCTTCCCACTCTTACATGAAATTTTTATACAAGTACCCTCAACGCAGGTATCCCTACGAGGAACTCGTGACGGAGAGTGTCCATCGAGATCGAAATGTAGCAGAGTACGAAATCCTCGACTCGGACATCTTCGAAGCTGACAGATATTGGGATGTCTTTGTGGAGGTCCGTGTAATTGCTCCACGTGGCTGCTAGTCTGAACTGTAGATCACAGTACGCAAAAGACGAAGATGATCCGAATAGCCTTTATGTACGGATCACCAGCTACAACCGTGGTCCGGAACCTGCCACACTTCATATCATCCCCCAGTTGTGGTTCCGCAATACATGGTCTTGGCCCGCTGTCAAACCCCCGATGCCGTCGCTCGCTGGCTCCGTTACGGAGAATGACATCCAATATATCCGAATCAAACACCCGGCTATGGAAAAGTATTATATGTACTGCTTACCCTCTCCCCCACCCGTCGATGAGAAAGGTGCTTTTGTCACAGATGAGGATGTCGTCATCCAACCGGAACTCTTGTTTACGGAAAATGATACCAACTTCCGCCGCCTTTACGAAGGGAACAACAAGTCTGCGTATGTCAAGGACGCTTTTCACGACCACATTATTCCATGGCATCGACCTGGCGCTGCCTCTCACAACTCTGTTTCAAAAGTCTCTCCTCCGCATGCGCAACATACACATGAATCCGTTCCGCAGCAGTCCGCATTCGTCAACCCGGACAAAAATGGAACGAAATCTGCAGCGCATTATATTTTCCAAGATGTACCAGGAAACGGAGGGTGTACAGTTGTGCGCATACGATTGACTCCGCAGTCTGTGTCGAAGGTTCGAAACTTGGAGGACGAGGACGCATTTGATGGAGTGATAGAAGAACGACGCCAAGAAGCAGATGAATTCTACAACTCACTTGTATTTGGCCCGATGAGCGACGATCTTAAGCAGATAATGCGGCAGGCCTTGGGGGGTATGTTGTGGACGAAACAGTTTTACCATTTCATACACAAGGAATGGATTGAAGGCGATCCTGCGCAACCTCCACCGCCCCCAGGGCGCAAGCACATCCGCAATAATGTATGTCTCGGGAATAAGCTATGACCCGTTTAACCGCTCTGCAGGATTGGCGTCACATGCACATCGACGATATTCTTTCCATGCCTGACAAGTACATGCTTTTCTTTTTTTCGTCTGAAGATCTCGGTAACTAATCTGCCAGATGGGAGTACCCGTTTTTTGCCGCTTGGGATACCGCTTTTCACTGCATACCCCTTGCCGTCGTCGATGCTTCTTTTGCAAAGAAGCAATTAGATTTGCTTACTAGGGAATGGTACATGAAACCGGATGGGCAGATCCCTGCTTATGAGTGGAATTTCTCGGATGTGAATCCGCCTGTGCACGCTTGGTCAGCATGATTTTCGGGGATTTGTTCAAACCACTGACTTGTAGACCCATAGGGCAACCTTCAGGGTCTTCAAAATAGAGCGTAAGCTCACAGGGCGGGAGGATATACCGTTTTTAGAGAGGGTTTTTCAAAAGTTGCTGCTCAATTTTACATGGTTCGTAATATGTGATTCTTGTAGGGCGCGGCTGATCCGGGCAATCTTTGCAGGTGGGTGAATAGAAAGGACTCCGGGGGACATAACGTCTTCGAGGGAGGTTTCCTTGGGCTCGATAATATTGGCGTTTTCAATCGTTCCGAGCCACTTCCGACGGGAGGGAATTTACGCCAGGCGGATGGCACCGCCTGGATGGCATTTTATTGTCTGAATATGTAAGTCTTTGGAAACGCACCCTTGTCGTTTTATCTCATCGTATCCAGGTTGAATATGGCGCTAGAGCTCGCAAAACACAATGCAGTATACGAGGACATCGCCTCCAAATTCTTTGAGGTACGACGGATTGACTATGGAAGTCTTCTAAATCCTTGACAAGTTTCAGCACTTCATCTTCATTGCTGATGCCATGACATACATGTCAGGAGAAAACGAGCTGAGCCTTTGGAACGAGAAAGATGGCATGTATTACGATGTCATTCAGTTTGGACCTGGCAACTCGATCCAGTTGCCCGTTCGCAGCCTTGTTGGCCTCATTCCGCTCTATGCAACTCTCGTCCTCGAACCTGCAGTTCTCAACCGATTTCCTGGTTTCAGGAAGCGGATGGAGTGGTTTATCGATCATAGACCCGTAGTCTCGGCTCGGAATATGGCGAACATGAAGGGTAGTGTGATAGCTTCCATCCCACTGCCAATTTTCTCAGTTCTTTCTTATAGTTGGCGGTAAGGGCGAGCGACGCCTCCTTGCGCTTGCAAGCAAAGAGAGACTTGTCCGTATCCTGGAGAAAATGCTAGATGAAAATGAATTCCTGAGCGAGCACGGGATTCGGTCGTACGTCAAATTTCCTGCCACCTTACGAATTTCTTATAGAACGTCGTTTAGTTTGTCGAAGCTGCATAAGGACAAACCTTGGGGGATGCATGTTCACGGAGAACGCTATGAGGTCAGGTATTGGCCCGGTGATTCACACTCTGGGATGTTTGGCGGGAACTCTAATTGGCGTGGACCTATTTGTGAGGGTCCACTAAATCCTGAGTGCCAGAACTCACGTTCTAGAACAGGGCTTGCTGTCAACTTTTTACTCATCGAGAGTCTTCAGAGGTTTTATCAATATTATGGCGATGATCTTCAGGTTGAGTGCCCTACTGGAAGCGGAGAATACATGAACCTCGTTGAAGTCGCAGAAGAAATTCAACACCGTATCATCCACATCTTTGGGCGCGATGTTGAGGGGAGGAGGGCTACCAATGGCGGTAATCCGAAGTTGGATAGCGATCCATATTTCCGGGATTACGTCTGGTTTTACGAAGTGAAGATCAATCCTCTTCTTCCGTGATTTAACTAATAGCACCCTTATTTCAGTTTTTTCACGCGGACAGTGGTCGAGGACTTGGAGCATCGCATCAAACAGGATGGTGAGGATGTCTCGGGCGCTGATATCGTGTTTTGATTTTCCTTGCTAGGTCGGGTCTGGTTGCCTATCACATCTTGCAGAGTGGTATGACATGTCGATTGCCTAGAACACCACGAAGTAGGTTTCTTCTACCAAGTATGGATTGACTCTTTAATGAGTCTTGTCATAGCCCCTAGGAGCGTGGTCAACCACTACTTTGATGTGAGCACCATGGGCTGTACCCCACAGCCTATTCAACTAATTGATGCATAGGAAACCATTGATGCGCAGTCAGAGTATGGAGATGATGCTCGTTCGTTGCATAGTGCCATGAGCACCATGGACTTGCATAGCCTAGGCGACTTATCGCCCGATGCATTGTAAAGCTGTACGACTGCCAATGGTCATAGCCACTCAAGTGGTTGGTAATCAATAATAATATAATAGACCCGTAGCAATGAGTGCAATGTTCTATCAAAAGTTACATGACCGATGTTCTTCCATGTTTTAGATATGATATCAATGGCGGCGAAATTTTCAAAGAGCGAAAGAATATACAACCGGAAAACCCCATGTAGACTCAAGTAGGCTTGAGAGAATTCAAAGAAAGAATAGAGAAAAGATGGATGGACGAACTAGACAGTAATGAAGTAATGGGTGGGTGCTGTATGGAATCCCAACCCGAGTGAGAGCAAACGTGAAAGGTAAACGTTATAGCGCGATGACATGGAATGAAAAGGATTACCGGTACTCGTGAACTTCCTATGTCACATAGAGAGTGACCTGCCCGCCTGGACGGAATGACTCAAATGCCATCTGTACATCTTCGGTGGACCCAAGGGATATCAGGTCGCCATCCTCATCTTTGTACTTCACTCTCAACGGGGTGTCTTCCCGCCGCGGACCACAGAGACGAATCTTCTTCCCTACCTTGTCCACAAGCTCGTTGAACTCCGTGGATCGTGGGACCTGGATGACGAAGATGTCATCCTGGAAGTGAACTTTGACTTTCACAGACGGCGGGAGACCATTATTCAGAGGCACGCTTTCAAACATCTGGGACCTCGATTGCCGGAGCCCTGGTCCTGTCAATGATGACTCACTGGAACCAAATGGCGTTATCGGCGACGAACTGTTCTGTGATTCTTCCGAGGAGCCACGAGTAGATTGACTAGAGCCACTACCTCGCTTAGTTTCCGCTGCCGAGCTCTGCGTACGATGTGCCCATGCGGCACCGGGAACAGGGGGTGGGGATATCTGTGGAACATACGCGCTCGGTTGACTCGCGCTCCTAGATCGGGTAAGTGGCGGAGGAGCAACGGGGACACTATGAGCTGAGGTTGGCGTATACGGTTGGTCATATTGGCCAGGAAGCTTATGACTGAATTGCGTGTGGAGGGGAATTCGAGGGGGTCGGGAACCAGAGCCGAAACCAGCATCCATTCCGCTTGTAGTAGAGCTCGCACGCGCGACTTGACGATAAGGCGGTATAGCAGGAGTAGCAGTATTGGGAAACGGTTGAGCACTGTTGGTTCTCCACTGACCATGCATGTAACCGATGGAGTCGTCCGTTCGGGGTCGGGAATGGTCGTGGACAGTGAAAGGGTCACGGTCAGGCTGAACCTGTCCAAGTAGGCGTTGTGTGCCTAACGGAGTACCATGCCCGCTTGATGCCGGGTATTCTTCATACTCGTCATCGAGATCAAACTCGAAGCCATCCGTGGACGCGTATCCGTGGTAACCATTAGAATACAATCCAGAGGACGACGCCACAGAAAATTGCTCCTCATTATGGGGACCCGGACGGTGACGACCACTCGCTGGGTGAGACGGTAAGTTGTGTGCGTATTGCGATTGTGACATCGAAGAGGATGCCCTGTCGTGAGTGTAGGACAGAGTTGGTCTTTGGGAAATCGGAGGAGGTATTGAGGCATGACTATTGTGCGTGACAAATTGAGAGATATTTCGATCTGAGGCTCTTCGACTTGCTACTTCCCTGATAAGTCTGTTGATCTGGGTCTCCCACTGCTTCAACTGTTCCTCCGAGCGACAACGAAGTGTGAAGTACTCCAGGTCGTCATCACCTCGCCACCACACGGCAAGAGAGTATGGAGTGACCGTTGAGGAACCTTGGGAAGAAATGTCAATCGGTGAATTGCGAGACATGATCCTTCGCATACACACCAACTGAATTTCTCGGCGAACTTGGAACGGCCTTGGTGACATTATTCAAGAATATGCGACCTTTGAGAAGGAGCGGAGTATCCTTCTTCTTGTTTGGTGCTCCGGGGGCGGACGCAAGCGGAGGGGTAGGCTGCTTTTTTAAGATGGAGTTATTTTTGCCAGCTCTTTTACCACTCGGTGGCGCCTGAAGGGCCTCCTTGCAGCATAAGATGATTTTCTCAAACAGAAAAACGTGATACTCCCGGTCAACCTCCGACTTCGTGACAGTGAAAATATCGTCGAGTAGTAGGTTGCCAAAATTAGATAGGTGATGACCTTTCCAGTCCTTTACGCGGCCTTCAAGATTTCGTACAGTTTGATTATTCTCCGCGCGGCGCTGTGCTTCATTAATCTTGTCTGTTATCCGTTTCGCAGCAGCGGAACCAGCCTGGAGTTCCTCATAATACGGGTAATCTGCGACAGTTGATGCTTTGATTAGGGACTGCAGGAGAACGTGGAAATGAAAATATGCGTCGACTAAAATGGAGCTTGCTCACATCGAGTAACAATGGATACTTGCAAATTCTCTGGACAGGTTTGATCAGAAACGCGGGCAGCTCTGACTTGGCATTGATCAAATTGTTGTGTACCTGGAAATGGAAATATTAGACATGCTGATTTAAGACGCGACTGATGTCGACCGTTGTCACACCAACCAGCTCGCATGGAAACCGAGTTGGCGAGAAACTGACATGATGATAGCATGTTGACGTACCGACAAGTTCTGCTCCTCTTTAATCATGATGTCTGCTGCATTGGTATAGTTGGCGCAGTAAGGTTCATAAACTGCAAACTCGTCTTCCTATTGATGAGAGAGTAGAATATTGAAAGACGAAGGCATTGCATCAGGTGGCCGTTAAGTACCGAGAAAGGAGTCGTACTTACATTCTCAAGAAAGTGCATACCCCAACGCTGTTCTCTCCAAGGGAGTTCGGCAGTGCTTTCGAGGCGAATAAGGAATTTTCTCTGGAAATTCAACAGCTTGTTCAATCCAGGAAAGAGTAAATGTATGGTATCCTGGTCTATTGTGTTGGTCTGCGACAATGCGGTGGCATATTTCTTTGGCGAGTGAGTGAAGGACAATGAAACGGAGATGTAGATGTTACCTGCATGACCTCCAAATCCTGCACGTATTTACGCTCGGTCTCCACCATTTCCCTGATAATGTTATTTCGGGCTGCGTCGTGTGCATTTGGAGCGGCAGTTGCATTCAGAGCGTGGCACGTAAGAGAATCTATGGATTCTAGGGAAGAGAGGAGGGGAGGGGAAGCAGGAGGTGGTTCAAAGATATCGGAAGGCAAAAGATCAACAAGGGTAGTGACGGTACTGACGACCTGATGAGAATTGTCAGGGTCACCAATCAGTGAAGACAATTCAAGGTTGCATACCTTTACCAAACCATCGGTAGAATGGCGATCCCACAAATCGGATACTGTGAACCTTTCACAGTTGTCAATTTCGGAGAGGCGCATAGCGAATTTAGCAATAGCGCGTTTCTTCTCCTTCTCGTTGGAAACATCAAAGGTGGCAGGATCGGTGCTTATCTCGCCGATGGGACGAGTCGGAGGAGGAAGGAGATTGAAGAGAAAACAGAGAGGGATGCCGAGGGTGAAGCAATCCCAAAGCTGTGTGACTGGGTCGGTGGACTGGCGGAGGTCACCGTTTGGGGAAGAGAGGATGAAGAAATGGGAAAAGTTTGGTATGCGCATGAGACGGGCACGGAGGGAGGAACATTGTTGGTAGAGAGAGGTGGAAGCGGAGGCGGCCTTGTTGAGGATGTTGTTATTAGCGACGGGGGTTTCAATGACGAGGCCGGGGTTGGCGACGATGGATTTTTTGCGGCCAGCGACGTTGGCCATGGTGAGGGGAAGAAGAAGGAATGCGGCGGATGGGATGCGATGAGAATCTGCTGTTTGCGGGCGAATCGGCGGGAAAGTCGACGAGAAACCCTCGATAGATAATACATTTTCAGACTCCGACTTCGCATGTTGATATGGATAAACACGACACAACAATAATTGTATCCCCACTTTACGACACGGAGCCGAGTTGCCGGGAATTGGATTCAAAGTCCGCTTGCAGGACTCCAACCACTCCGATTTTGTTGGGTCACACAGCCCCGTGACCTGATTTCTGGCGCGCGGCTTTTTATTTTCCTTCTCTCTCTTCTGAAGGCACATCAAAACCAGTCCTGGCCAAGACCCATGGCACCAGCCCGCTCTGCCAGACGCGCTCATAGCCAACATCCGCCCCCGCCTGCCAGCGATCCCCAACATGGCTCCCTCTTTCTCGAGCCCATGATGGGCACCCCGCTCACGATCTACATCGAGAAGGACGTCGACGACAGAGACGACCTCGTAGACCTCATCACCGTCAGTGCTCGCGTTTGCGTACAGATCATCCGTTTCATCACCCTCTTAGAAACACGGCGGCGCTGTCTCGCCTAGTTACAGCGGCACGCCATACATTTTAGGCAGGTGTCTATCGATCTCTCACTTTCCATGACTTACCCTTATCAGTCGACCCCCACAAGGAGTCGGGCCAAAACTTGTTCCGCCAATATGCTGGTAAAAAGGGCAAGATCGTTCTTCACTCTCGCTGGGTGCACGAGTGTGTCCGTGCCAGCGCACTACAGACATTTCAGAACAACTGGGCCGGATGCAAGGTGACTGGGACAGAAAAGTAGTAGTTTTTTTCAGATCCGTACATCCTCTCACATCCCCTTGTCGTAGGGTCGATATCCCAACCGTCGTCCCTGCTCAGAATGATTCTGCATCAGCCACTCAGGTGTCTTCGTTGCCACCCATTCCTCCACCTCATCCTCAGGCCCTCGCAAACATGGGATCAGCTGACCCCCTTGTGCACCCACCACCACAAGGCTCGTACGGCTATCCCGTCTATGGGCACCCAATCCAGCCGCACCCCCGCGGTATGCAGCCTCCAACTGCAGCTCCACCTCAGTCATGGCAAACCCCCAACGCCATCGCGCCACAACAAACTCACATGGCTCCCCAACCTCCACCTGCATTGCTCCCTCGTCCTGCACAACCCTATCGAGATGGCTCATGGGTCACCGGGTTCGAGCAACCGCCACCTCACATGGTCCCGGGACCGAGTGCTCCTCCTTACGGCTATAGATATCGAGACGATCAAACAGACTGGGCAGCTGCGCCTCCAGGTGACTACGCTTATGATCCCGCAACAGTTAGTCCTGGCGTCAGATGTCTTGTTGCCCTCATTGATGAATTCGTATAGTACGAGCAGACCTACGAGCAAGCCCCTCCCTACATCCACGATCCGGGCCCATCGACCGCCGGTTCTTCCGACGTACCTGCCGACAGTGCGTCCGGAGAAAAGTCTCGCGGTCGGAAGCGCAACAGGAATCAGGTTGGTGGACAGTATATCGCTCAATCACTCGCTTCTGAAATCTTGGTAGGGAACTCCGGCAGCTCCACCTTCCACCCTTGTCCTCAATCGAAAGAATCCGCCTGCTCGATCTCCCACACCCCCGAGTCGTGTAATCAAGAGCACATATGGCGGGAATCTTTTCACCTCCGACGATGTATTGTATCTCAAACGATACATTGATTATTGTCAAGAACAGGGTCTTGTACTAAGGTTTGTGCATCATTATAACTGTACGAGTACCTTCAAATTTAATTACTCAGTCTACGGGAAATATGTGAGAGAATAGCTGTAAAGGTCAGTGGTTTTGTTTGGCATACCAGTGGAGTTGCTTAAGGAATCGTACAATAGGCTCCACATCATACGTGAGTACCCTATGTTGCACCCCATTTTCACTGCGTTGAATAACCCCCACACAGCTTTTATTCTTGGCGCCGGTATTGCAACAAACATCAAATCAGACTTGGAGGGTATTCCATGGACCTAGGTGATGCAATAGCTCTGCAAGAGGAAGGAGAGCAGGATCAAAATGACACAGAACATCTTCGAGTTAGTACCGGTCCAGGGATAATCGCAGCTGCCCAGCAACGACTACAGCAAGAAGGTAATCAACTGCGTAATCGATCCCCCACTCCCCCGAGAGCATTGTTCAGAAGCACTACTGGAAAAGGGGTCGCGTTTACGGAGCAGGATGTCACATTTTTAGTCCGCTTTATGGAATACCGGAGGTAAGTTGAATTCACTGGGACCGCTCTTAGTTTGTATGCTGAAGGTTGACCTCCCAGATCCCAGGATCGTTTTGACATGGTAGCGTTCTGGAAAGACGTTGCTTCAAAGGTAAGGTATCCACTTGAATACGTGGTCTTGGCTCATCATCATCCATAGGCACCGCACCACTCTCGTGCATCATGGATGAAGTTTTGGCGTCGCCACAAGCATGAGCTGAATAGGACAGAGGGGGATGACCCTTTACCGCAACCGCCCGAAAAGAAGATGCGATATTCCCGCTCAGATGACATTCTTCTTGCCAAATATTTCTACACGAAGCCTGAGGGTACATCAGACAAAATATTTCAAGCGTTCGGGCGCTTGGTATGTATTCACAGAAAAGCTTCTAACCTTTGGGTAATGAGCGGTATCATTGTAGCACCCCCATCATCCTTGGAAAGGATGGCAGGAACACCATCGCATACACAAAGCAAAGATCGACCATCTTATTCAACGACTGGCAAACGGAGAGAACATTGATGACGATAACACAGGGGATTCGGAAGTCTGAGACTGTGTCTTGGACAGACAAGCGTATTGAAGGTACAGGGTAGTTCGCTCCTGATTATTATTCTATTGTACCCTCATTCCTAATTCTTATTCACCGTAATTGATGTAATTTGTTGGCACGTTATCGCAGTCCTGTATGCGCAGTCACCTGCGTCAATTCTAAAGTGGAAGCTTAACTTGCCAGTAAGTTGGTTGAAGCACTAGTAGACCCGACTCGAGTCGGGGTTTCTTCTGGACTTCCAAATCAGTGGCGATTCGCGAACCAAGATGACAGAATACATGACACAGGAACAGGTGGACCGGGTCAGTGATACCGTTTTTTCTGGATTTCCCGGCCAATGTCATGATAAACGACACTAGTTTTATCAGGACGGGTAAGTGAAGTCAGGATTCATCACCTTACCGAGAGTTGGTGTTACAGTTCTCTCTCGTTGTTGACAGCTACGTCTGCATTCCGAACTTCTTGTCACAAGAACAGGTCGCTTCCCTCTTTCGACGTTCGAAGGAACTATTAGCCGACTTCAACTTAGAAGATCATCCCCTCGTGAGTACTCGTCGTCGTAAATCAAGTAGTGAATAATCTTGCCCTTGATCAGACAAAGTTTACTACATCAGATAAAAACCATGTTGGTGACGACTATTTCCTCAACTCTGGTGATAAAATCCGCTACTTTCTTGAGGAAGAAGCTGTGAACGAAAATGGCCAGCTTACAAGGGATAAGACAAAGGCGGTGAATAAGATTGGGCACGGTGTGCTACAAATACACTCACCTAATTGGGCCCAGCTGCTTACGGGAATGAAATGCTGCAGCGCTTCACGTACTTGATCCGGTGTTCCGGGCGGTGACTTTGGAGAACAATAGGTTGAAAGCCGTGGTGAGAGACCTCAAATTTCACCATGATCCTGTCGGTGAGTAAGCCTTCCATTCGGATTACGGTGTCCCATTGTTCAATAAATTCCGTTGTAATGGAAGCTCTTCAATCTATGGTCATTTTTAAGCAACCAGAAATAGGTGGCGCCGGTAAATGGATCTGGATCTTGAGTACTTCATTGACCCTCACGAACTCGTTCGTGTTAGTTCCTGAACACACAGATTCGTGAGTATCAGTTGTTGGCCAATGATTCATGACATCAACATATTTTCACTTCAAGGACGTTCTTGGTGCGTGTATATCACTGGTGTGCTCCTGGGGATGGCTTATTTGAACGACTATTCTAGTATACATCACCCCCCACTGCTCTGGGATTTTGGATACCACTGGAGAAGTGCACAAGATCGAACGGAGCGCTTTCATTCCTGCCGGGGTCGCATCTTACTACACCGATCACCAAACGGTTTATACGCAAACCTGGAGGTGGGACAGGGTTTGAAGATATTCGTTCTTCCTCCTCTTCCGTTTCAAACGCCGGGGTAACCGGAAATTATATTGTGCAAACCTGCGAGCCGGGTTCGTCTTTTTCTTTGTTAACCGAGTTCTCCCTAATGGGTGACATTGCAGGGGACCTAGTTCTAATCCACGGTAGTGTGTTGCACAAGTCTGAGCGAAACACGAGCAGCGAGACTCGTTACGCATATACATTCCATATGATCGATAGCCCTCCCCATGCACACTACGACGAGAAGAATTGGCTCCAACCAACACCGTCTATGCCGTTTTTGAGGATCCTCAACTACCCTTGTAATACAGTGTAGACATACGCGAGGTAGTGAAATTGTATTTCGACACAAACATATATTCTTACACAGAAACTACCTCTACTTGACTGCATTCCTTAACTCTCTCCGGTGTCATGTTATAAAGTTCATCAATAAGCGCGGGTAGGAAAGTCCCTGACCCGCGTACTTCATCTCGAAGTGCAGCGCGTTCCGCTGCAATTGTGAGAGCCAGGATCCTTTCACTGTGTAAGCTTTCCTAGCACGCGAAAGGTCTGGCGTACATACCCTCCAACAGCCCCTAACAACATATCACCTTTTACGAGTTTCGCCACAGCATCTTCGTCCTTCGCTAGATGCCACGCAGCAGCGCAGAACGTAGCTATACAGGTGCCTACCATACATCCGGATCCAGTTATGTCGCCCATTAGTTTGTGTCCGTTTGTGATCTTGACAACAGTTGTCCCATCGGAAACCCAATCGGTTACTCCAGTGAGAGCAACAACACATTCTGACAGTTGGCATATATGTAAGCGGAGAAGACATTTACATTCGTCGCAAACTCACGTTCTTTCCTAGCCAAGTCCCTCACAAACACGGCTGGGTCAGCGAATCCATCGCCAATACTATCAACGCCCTTGGATTGTACCTAGAGGGTGACCCATCAGAATTGTAGACATAACCACGGATCTAGTCGAACGCACTTCCTCTGAGCCTGCAAGTGCTGCAAGCTCTCCCGCGTTGCCTTTGATGACGCTGGCTTGCCAAGTGTTCAGCAATTCGGCAGCGACATCGCGACGAAACTCCGTAGACCCTACACCAACCGGATCAAAAATGACAGGCTTCTTGGCGTCATTTGCAAATTGTCCAGCAGTCAGCATGCTACGTTTGTCCCCGATCGTGCCAAAGTTGACAAGTAACGCGCCAAGTATGCGGCTCAAGTCGTACATCTCTTCTGGTGCAGAAGCCATAATCGGGCTCGCACCCAGGGCCAGAGTGGCATTGGCAGATTGGTTTGCTACAACAATATTTGTAATCTGAAGGAAGTAAGCTGCACATGTAAAGGACACAGGGGATAGACGCACTTGATGGATGAGGGGTTTGGTCCTCTTTATAACACCCAACAGTTCCGCAACCTTATCCTTGACTGCCTCTGCGGTGTACGTTGCAAACTTTTTTTTGGCCGCAGTCGACCAAGACGTATAAGCAGCCTTAAGTATCCTGGCGGGTTTGGAAGGGTCTTGAGATGCAACTAGTTCTGATACGATAGCTACGCCGTCCAGGATGTGACCCGTAGTTGAAACAGATCCGTGCAGGGTTCTCAAGATATTGTGTGACTTGATGCCCCCTGTAATCGCACATCGAGTTAGAATCAAACCAGCGTCTCATGTAGTCGCACCAATGACGACGGCTTTCACGGATGTACCGTCCAGGGCTGCAAGCAGCTTTCCGACAGCCCGAACACCGAGAACGGGACTTGTGAGTTGCTTTGTGTTAGTTGCCCAAACCGCTCCAATGCCAATATAGTCGACACCATCGTCGACAGCTCTCTGGACGTGATCCACGTTATTGCAGGATACCCCGATTATTTTCCCTGGAGGAAGGAGCCTTTTTGCTACATGCACTGGCATATCAGTCTGTCCTAAGTGCACACCGTCCGCGTCCACGGCTAGAGCGATATCGATTCGGTCGTTGATGATGAGGGGAACACCATATTGTATACACATGTCTTTAGTTTCCTTGGCGATTTGCAGAAACTGTGTTGGGCGCGAATCAGGCGTATGCGAATGAAGATGCATGCAGCCATTGGGAACGCACCTCGGCTGTGTCCGCCTTCTTCTCTCGAACCTGCACAACGGTTACTCCTCCCTCCAAAGCCTGGGCGAATGACCAGTTAGTGGCTTATCAAAAAGTGAGGAACAAATATGATCACCTCTCTCAGAGAGTCACGGTAAGCCTGATCGTATCAAAGCATGAGAAAAAAAGGTGCTATTACTGTAGTCTGGCGGGACAGTACCTTTCTTTCGGGTAATAGCTCACGGCTAGTAACCAAGTAGAGGGAATAGTCAATATTTGAGTTCTTCATTGAATGTCAGTGAGATTCATAAGTTTTGCAGATTCATTTTGGGAAGTCCCCATTTAAGTAGTATCACAACCCATTCAGAAAGTTTGGAAATTCAAAACACTGGCAGCTATCTAGCTATCTAGGTCTGCTGGGGCTACTAAAGAGGGAACTCTGGCTCTGTCTGCATCAGGAAACCAACAAATTGTTACTGAAGCTGGCCAACAGCAACACTACTAGTACTATCTTTCCATTACTGAAGCTTTTCAGCTAACTGAGGTGCTACTGATACTATTCCCTCTAGTGTATCATCAGCAGAGAGCACAAGTGCAACAAACAGACCAAATAGGGAGAACAGAAAGAATGGAGAGGATGGAAAAAATAGATTGATTACCCTGTAGATTACACTACAGTAGTAGTGAAATGTAGTGATGTCAACCTGGCCCAGCCCAAAAGCCTGGGCTTAGGCTCAGCTTTAGGGGCTAATGGCCCCACAATATAATGGGCCTGGCCCTAAGCCCTTGAGGCCCCTAAAGATAGCTTGGCCCGGCTTCAAAGCCTGGGCTAGGGCTCACATTAGACAGTACTGTAGAAATGTACAAAAAATCTACTAGTCATTGGTATCAGAAAGGTTCCCCTCCCACTCATCCTCAGTCTCTGCCCCATCATCATCACCAAACTCCTGCTTGCCCAGTACTTCAGTGGGCAGTGATGGATCCTCCCAAATGAGCACACTCAACTGTGTAGTACACTTCAGAAACTGAAGTGCTTCCATGACATTGGCCTTGAGACAATTGTAGCGCTTGCTAATTGTTATTCCCAGAGATGAAAAGACTCATTCTGATGATACAGAACTTGCCATGATTGGGAGAAAATCCAGTGCCAGGGATCCCCAAACTGGGCACTGTGCAGACTGCATCCCCCACCATTGGACAATAGTGGTATCACCAACATGTTCCTGTGTATTGAGGTAGTCATGAAATCCTTGATGCCATGGATGTGTGGGATCACCACTGTGCTTGTTGCCCTGGGTCCAGCTGATCACATTCTCACCCTTGCTGTTGCTCTTGTTGTCATCATTGATAAATGACCCCA
Source organism: Xerocomus spinulosus (assembly GCA_038094075.1). Lineage (NCBI taxonomy): Eukaryota > Fungi > Basidiomycota > Agaricomycetes > Boletales > Boletaceae > Xerocomus > Xerocomus spinulosus. Next base: position 16,390 of record JBBPTN010000130.1, on the reverse strand, counting down.
AAAGAGCATCAAGTTTGGGGTTCTGTGATGTGATGCAATGCCTATTGTCTGTGGGTTGTGGGGCATTGGTGTCTGAACTGTACATCTTGTAGTAGTGTTCCTTGTACTTAGGATTTATTAATTGTAGAAAAATAAGATTTAGAGAAATATAACTTACAATTAATTCAGCATGGCTCATCACTTTGTTTGTGAGCTGTTTGCCCCAATTGCCATGGATGTAGTTGAGCTTTTGATGCAGATTGAGAACTAGATTACATGGATAATTGTTGGATAGGTGTGAAGTACTATTGCAGGTCTACTTACTCATTGCTATGATATGCACATCCAACATCACTATACTCATAGTAGTGGATAAGCTTCTTTACACCTGCTTTGAGTGCAGTACCAAATCTTGCAAATTTCTTGCTCTTTACACAGGCTGACTATGCTTTGTGTAACACTTCTAGAGCTGGGAGGGCTGTGTGCAGTGTTGGTCCCTGTTCTGTTGAGAATGTGTGTTGGGCATTCTCTGCAAACTAATGCCATGTTGAGCTAGTAGACTATAGTTGATGTGTAATGTACCACAAGGAGGGTTAGAATGAGATGGACTTGGTCCCACTTCTCTTCCAATGGCTGGAGATCTAAGACTTTGCAGTGCTTATTTGAGTTAGTCCCATGATCTTTGAATGCAAGTTGTTTAATGAATATATTGACATCCTCCTTGAGTTCAAGTGCATGGCTTACATAACATTGCAAATGTTAAGGGCCATCGGACTTTCATATTGAGGAGGAGTTGTAGGGGTGGGGAGTGTGTTTGAATAGTCTTGAATAGTGCTTTGCATTATGCTGACAAGCAAGCCTAAACACTTGATTTAGAACATTTTGTCAACTTACTTACCTTGACAGAGATGGTGTGAATGAGGCCAATTGGGTTGCAATCACCACTGTTGTCTGAGACAATAATATTGAGATTAGGTGAGGAGGGATCATAATGCCTTGATGTGCTATATATTTTAAGAAATGCCTAGGTTGCAAGATTGATGATATGTGCCATGCAACTAATACCCATAATCATGATTAGCTATCACCTGTTATGAGTGAAACCAACTTACCATAGTTGTTGCTTTGCCCCATCAAAGGGTCTACTGGTCTTGGAGATTAGTAGGTGTGCAAATTCAGTCATTATCGTATTGTTGTTGCTTGCATTGTTGCAAGTGACATATCCAATCTAATTAGACAGTGAGTGTTACACTAGGCCCAGGTAGGGACTAATGTAGAGCTTGGAAAGATGAAGTGTAAGGAGATTCCTATGTTCTAAGTCTTGAACATTGACAGCAGTGATGAGCCTGTAATGAAGGTGAGGAGCCAATGAGTCTTGAAGGATTCTTGAGAGAAGCTCCAAGTCAACAACAAGGAGGGCCAAAGGTTCAAGTGAAGCAAGAATGAGAACCGAGTGACAAACACAAAGGTTCACAAGAGTGGATTCACACTATCATAAGACAAGGCAGAAGTCCAAGCAGATCAAGCTTGGGACCCCTTCAGTATTGTACTGCGCTACTTATATGAATTAGTGAGGTATGGGAAAGTAAAACATAAAAGGAGATGAATCTATTGTATGATGTGAAGAAATAATACAATTGGATGAAGGTCTGTTTGATAGAAGGTGAAAGAATGTCATGGAAATAGAAGTCCATGTTGGAATGAACTTTGACTAAAGATGAAGGTGTAAGTGTTTGTGTTGGAATAGACTGAAATATAAGCAAGATTATCATGAATCATGACAGTGGATAAGTCCAATAAAGATAGAAGAAAAAGGCACAAAAGAAAGAAGCAAGAAATCATAACATTACCCCCTTTGTATGGTGGAAGTTACCAGACCTTTCATTGAACAGACAAAGTCAATCCCAAAGGGGGGTGTGGACAATAGGGTTTGTGTTGGACATAGAGCCCCAGACAGTATCAGCAAGTTTGGCATCATGAAGGTTGGGTGGAGGGAATGGAGAATTATGTTCCCAGCCAGCATTAGCCAAAACAGAGGATGGGGAGTCAGGTGGGGTTGCTTTGGCAATTCAATCAGCAAGTTGTTGGTAGTTGTTGTTGTCAACATCAATTCTTATTACTTCTGTAATGTCTTCTTCCTCAGATGGTTCACCATCTTTTTTATCAACCAGGATATAAGGGGGAAGGGAAAGATGTGATGGGACTGGGGCTGAAAGAGGGGTGGAGAAGGGAAGAGTGAGATGTCAGAGTGGAGGAATGGGAATAGGGGCAGTGGAGGACTCTCCTCATTAAATAGGTAGGTCAGGGAGGTGAGGTGCAATTGGGGTACCCTTCTAGATAGTATGGATCAGTTGGCTGGGACACTGAGCTTTGGTGTGGTGTGGTTGGGTACAGTCACATAGAGGGCACTGGTACCATTGACAATCCTTTTGATAGTGTCCAAAATGGTGGCAAGAGTAACAGTTTTCATTATAGCAAGGGTGGCCACATGGAAGGGGGTTATTCTCAGTTGTCCAGTAAAGTTCCTCTTGTTCCAAAATGTATTCTTCAACAGCCATGAGGGGGGAAGTGGATGCAATGGGGGACAATGGTTGGGTTTTGACCAATGGGGTTAGGTCAAGAGGGGGTGACTGTGATGGGGAAGGGGGATGTAATACAGGCGAAAGTCTAACATAGTTTATCATATTATGGAAATGAAGTTGGTCAAGAGTGGTAGAAATAGCAAGCTTTTGTTTTTTAATGTCAAAACAAACACAACCAGGAAGTTGAGTATAAGAAAAAGAGTTGGAAGCAATTCGGTCAATAGTGTTATAGTTGGTTTGAAGGGAAAGGCAGAGATGGTAGGCATGAACTAAGCAGTCCATGGAGGAGCCAGCATCCATGTGAAGGTTGAGGTGAGTCATAGAGGGTTTGTTATTGAAGAAGGTGATAAGAGGAATAAGATCCTCAGGATTTACTTCATTTTCATTGCGGTGAGCAGAGAGGGGGAGTATGAGGGGGGACATGGGTGCAAAGTTCAGTGACAGTGTCAACAAAGGCAGTGGATATGTGGTGTTTGAGGGGGAAGGTCTTGGGCATGCAGCTTTATATGCCAAGAGGAGTTCCTTGGCATTCCCAAGGTTTCACAATCACCACCCTCATTCTGTCACTAATCAATTCCTGTTTTATCTCATGATGGGCTATGAACCCTGTGCCTTTCCCACCATTGTCAGTCTGCCTGGCAAGCTCATGAGCTGCTAGGGCCTCTTTCCTCACTTCTTCAATCTTCTTGATCCATTCTTCGGCCACAGGGATGTTTATCTCTTTGACAATGGTGGGAAAGGCACAGGGTTCATAGCCCATCATGAGATAAAACAGGGATTGGTTAGTGATGGAATGAGGGCGGTGATTGTGTGTGAACTCAGCCATTGTGATATGATCCACCCATGTTTCAGGGTTGTTTCCACAGTAGATTCATAGATAGGTTTCAACCTCTTGGTTGACATGTTCCATTTCTCTGTTGGTCTGAGGATGGTATGCTGTGGATAGGGAGAGGTTGTAGTTCAAGAGCTTCCTGAGGGCCATGGTCAAAGATGATTTTGTTGTAGAGTTCAAACTGTTTGAAGACTTTGTGGTAGAAGAGGGCTGCTACCCCTTCAGTGGTGATGGTTTTCTTTGTGGGGCAAAGAATTACCCCCTTTGTAAGCCCATGGTCTACCATGACCAAAAGGGTATTAAAGCTGTTGGTGGAGGGGGGAAGATTGGTGATAAGGTCACAAGAGATCTGTTGGAATGGTCATGATGCAGAGGATGGAATGGGAGTGAGGGGAGGATGTGATGGATGTGTATTGGCTTTGTTCTGCTGGCAAATAGCACAGCCTTCAACGTATTTCCTGATGAAGGTAGAGAGGCCTGGCCACCAGAATTCTGCAGCAATGAGTTGTCATGTTTTCAAGTTTCTGGGATGTTCTGCACTATCATGATCATGATGGCATTGTACCACCAATCATTGGAGATCTTGGTCATTAGGTACATAGATCTGTCCTTTGTAAGTAAGAACTTGTCCATTGTATGCCCAATCTGAGAGTCAGGATCAGAAATGGGATGGTAATCCCTCCATAGCATGAAGGGAGTGGGTCTGAGGAGGAGGAGGAGGAGGAGGAAATCTTGTCATGAAGGGTACTATCAATAAGGTTTACAAAAATGTCATTGGGAAGGAGGGTGGTGTTGTCATTGTTGTCATCACTCTCAGGGATATAGTTAGGGCAGCGAGATAGGGTGTTGGGTGTGGATAAAAGATGGCCAGGAACATGATTGATTTTCAAGTCAAAGTCTGCCAGATCAAGTGAGCCTGTCATCTATTCAATTTCTGAGGTTGTCAGAAGTATGTCAAGTTCTTGTGGTCTGTCCAGACAAAAACAGGGAAGGGTGATCCATGAAAATAGTGTCTCCATGTCTTCAAAGCTTGAATGACTGCTAGAATTTCTTGATCATAGATGGCATAGTTCTGTTCTGTGGTGGAGAATGTCTGAGAGATATAGCCATAAGGATGCCACTTGCTATTTAAATCCTATTGTAATAGCATGCCTCCTAATGCATGTTTGGATGTGTTTGATGTGATGGTGAAAGGTTTCATGATGTCTGGTATGCATAGAATGGGCTGTGAAAGAAAAAACTTCTTCAACTCTTGGAATACTTCCTCACATTTCTCTGTCCAGTTCCAGGCCATATTCTTCTTTGTCAAATTAAGAAGAGGTTGTGTGATATTGGACTAGTGAGAAATGAAGCAGTGATAGAAGTTGGCAAAATCAAGAAATGATCGTATGTCTCAAATCTTTTGAGGGGTAGGCCATTCAGTGATCCCTTTAAGTTCCACTGGGTCCATAGCAAAATTTCCCAGTTTGATGATCATACCCAGGTATTCAACTTCCTGGACATTGAACTTGCACTTTTCCAGTTTAAGGTACAAGTCCAGATCCTTCATGTATTGCAATACTTTCCTTGTTTGTTCAGTATGGGTTTCTTGGTCAGGGAGAGGATGAGGAGGTTGTCTATATAGATGATGAGCCATCCTTTAGCAATGTAGTCTTGAAATGAGTCATTCATGAATTGTTGAAAAGTAGGGGGAGAGTTCATCATGCCAAAGAACATGATGGTTGGTTCAAAGAGGCCTTTGTGGGTGATGAAGCAGCCTTCCACTGGTCTCCATCTTTAATCCTTACATTGTTGTAACCCCATCATACATCAAACTTGGTGAAGACTTTGGCATCCTTGAGTTTATCAATGAGATTAGAAATGAGGGGGAGGGGATAGGTATCCCTGATGGTGTGTTTGTTTAGGTAGCAATAGTCCTGACATGGACAAAGACCTCCATCCTTCTTTTTAATGAAAAAGAATGGAGATGCTTGTGGGGAGTTTGAAGGGTGTATCTTTCCTGATGCAAGGTTCTCTTCAATGAAGGCCTTGGCTGCCTTTTTCTCATTGGGGGATAATGGGTAGATCTTGGAGACCTTTGGTGTGAAGGACTCCTTCAGATTGATGGTGTGGTTGTAAGGTTGAGAGGGGGGAACGTGGTTGGTGGATTCTTTCTGGAACACCAATGCAAATTTGTCATATTCAGGGGGGAGGATGACTTTCTCTTGTTTAGCATCCATAGCCAGCTGGGTGGAAGTGGTAGTCTTTCATACTATCCATTCCAATCATTTGATGACAGAGGCATTGGGGAAGAATTGGAATATGGACTTCTGGATGCAGTTAAGGGTATAATGGAAATGGGCACATTTGATGAAAGTGTCAGGTTCTTTATATTCAAGAAAGTTAAGAAGGTGATCCTGTTCATTAGGTTTCAGGGTTTTGTGGTTAGGAAGATAAGGAGTAGAGGAAGAGGATGCAACCTTCAAGAAGTGAACCACCTTGGCTGTGGCATGGTCAAAGTACATGTAGGTGGATTTGTCAAGGGCATCATCAATGGAGATGGTTCATTTTCTCCAGTTGACTTGTGGGTTTGTTTTCCTGAACCAGGAGAGCCCAAGTATAACATTGTCTCATTCACATTGCATGACATGGAATGTAAGCTTCTGGGTGATGGAAGCAATTTTGACATAAAGAGTAGTGGTGAATTTAATGGTTCCTTTCTTATTGACTGTATGGTCTGTGTTTTGTACAGTGAGGGGTGTTTTGAGCTGGGTCATAGGGAGTTTGTTTCATTTGATAAAGTCCCAATCAATGCATGAGATATTGGCACCAGAATCAATGAGAGCAGAAGTTTCAATAGCTTTAAGAGTGCTGTTTGCAGTGATGAGGCAAATGGGAATGGAAAGAGCTTTAGATTCTTTGTTCACTACAATTACAGAAGCACACTTTCTAGCTTTGGAAGGTACCTGTGTAGATTTGACCCCCCCATTCAAAAATCCGGTGACATTATGCTGAAGACTTGAGAGACAAATGCATGGTTCTCTTCATCATCATCATTATCATCATCATCATCATCATCTTTGATTTCCTCAAGCCTGGGGAGTTCTTCTTTGTTATCCACTTTCCTTACGGCCAATTCTTTCTTCATCTCCATGGTCTTCTTTGCCAGCCCGTGGTCAGGGCAGTCTCTGGCCAAGCCAGACTTTCCACACTTGAAGCACAAACCTTTTCATCTGTACTCCTTGTACTTGTCTTGAGGTAGTTGGAGGTGATCAACGTCCATGGCATTTGGGTCCTTGGTCTTGCTACTCCCCTGTGAGGGGGAATAGGTCTTGGCGGGGGTGGAGTTCTTGTGGGCACTCTGATTGTGCCATGTGGCCATCTCTTTGGCCTGGTCGATGTGCATTTGGTGTGCCTCTGCTTTCTTGTACCATTCGTTGATGTCCTTTGGAGGGTTGTCCAAAGTTCCAAGTCAGTAGGCCATACCAGGCCTGAGTCCTTTCACAAATAGATGGCAAAGCATCAAGGTCTGCCTACTGGGCAGCAATCTTGAACCTTGTAACATAGTCCAAGATGTCATTCTTCTGGACCATCATTGTATTGAGGGTGATGAGGGCCTATTCTTTCACATCTGAAGAGAGGAAAGATTTCTTGAGATCCACCTTGAAGTTGGTGAACTTTCTGAATGTGTTTTGATCAAGGGCAGTGTTGATACAAGATGCAGCCCAGCCTTTTGCCAATCCCTTTTTCATGAATAAGAGGGTAAAGGCAATCTTCTTGTTATCATCATTGTATACTGATGCATTGATGAGGAGGTAGCTTGACTAAAGCAAGCCATGCGGTAAAGGTGTTCTTCTTTCCATTGTATTCTTCTGATTTGCCAATGCAAAGTTCTTTCAGGGGTGCAGGGGTTGTCATGGTAATAGGAGGAAGGGTTGCTGGTGGTAAGGAAATGGGAGGAGTTCTAGGTGGGGATCCTTGTGGTGGAGTAACTGCAGGTGGAGTTGCAGATGGAGAAGGAATGAAAGGGTTCTGAGCACTAGGAGGTATAAAGTTGAAAGGAAGACAGTAGTGTATCTTCAGGGGGTTCTGGGGGTTCTCGTAGGGGTTCTGCCATGGAGGTTGGTTCAAAATGGTGATGGATGGATAGGCCTACTAGATGGCAAGTGTCAAAGGAAGAAGCTTGATCTTTTGTTATACTAGGCCCAGGTAGGGACTAACGTAGAGCTTGGAAAGATGAAGTGTAAGGAGGTTCCTATATTCTAAGTCTTGAACATCAACAGCAGCAACAAGCCTGTAATGAAGGTGAGGAGCCAATGAGTCTTGAAGGGTTCTTGAGAGAAGCTCCAAGTCAACAACAAGGAGGGCCAAAGGTTCGAGTGAAGCAAGAACAAAAAGGTTCACAAGAGTGGATTCACACTATTGTAAGACAAGGTGGAAGTCCAAGCAGATCAAGCTTGGGATCCCTTCAGTATTGTACTGCACTACTTATATGAATTAGTGAGGTATGGGAAAGTAAAACATAAAAGGAAATGAATCTATCATATAATGTAAAGGAATAATATGATCAGATGAAGGTCTGTCCAATAAAAGGTGAAAGAATGTTGTGGAAATAGAAGTCTGTGTTGGAATGGACTTTGACTAAAGATGAAGATGTAAGTGTCTGTGTTGGAATGGACTGAAATATAAGCAAGATTATCATGAATCATGACAGCAAATAAGTCTAATAAAGGTAAAAGAAAAAGGCACAAAAGAAAGAAGCAAGAAATTGTAACAGTGAGAATGCATGAGTGGATGGAGAGACTATATACCCTATGTGTTATACCCAGGTGTTTGACTGCTTTATACAGTGCCTGCCCAAGGCACAACCTATTGTGCACATTGTTGAGCTGAATGAATGCAATGAGTCCTGTTTGCTGGGACCACATATACAGTATGTTCTTTTTGATCCATGATGCAGTGACAGCAAAGTAGGCATCACAGTTTGACACTTGCCATGCATCACATGTAAGATTAATGCATCCTTGGGTGCTCTGGCCCTATGGTGTGTTAGTTAACTGTTGTATAAGCATGTTGTGTGTACATACTAACAACTTCTTTTTGAGTGTGAGAAAGTCAACCTTGAATTTGTTGAAGATGAGTTTATGCATTGTGGAGCAGCTGGGAATCTTGATCTTGTTTGGAGCACAAGAAACAATCTTGAGGAGTTGCTGGAATGTCAGGTGCTCCATACACTGGATTGGCTGTAATGCAGTTAGTCAACATGTTGATAATGTGCAAAATTGTGCACCTGGTCTATTGCAACAAGCCACTTGATAGTGGCATTGCAAAAAGCTGACTCTGAGAAGTGAACTATTGTGTCTACTGGCACAAGGTGCTTGTTGAGGGATGGCTGCCTGGAGATGGATGAGGTGGTGTGGTGCTAATGAACTTCTTTGTCTTGGTGGCATTTCATACCCATGGGTAGTATTGATATAAACCTGTTGTTGACAGCCCACTTGCAATATAATTCACTGTGGGCTGATTGCTGGTGTTGCTGTAGTGTGGTTGCTTGATTAACAATTGCAACTTGCTTCTTGAGTTGTTTGCTAGTATATAGATTGTTAATGAAAGATTCATGTGAAAAGAAGGGGACACACCTGCAGGTATTGTAATCTCACACCTTCTTGCTGCTTGAGTTTAAATATGGAGCAGAGAAATGTGCATCAATGTCTTGAGTGTGTTCAGCCTGACCCTACTTGATTGGCTTGTCCATATCAATGACCTCAATGTTCTTGAGCAGGCCATTGGGCCCAGTAGGCAGCACATCTGTGGTAAACCCACTAGCCCACTCACTATTGTCCATTTGATGCCCTAAAAACAGTCTGTGACTCTGTGAGATCAGATAGCAATAAATTCAAGATACCTTTCAACAACTTCTTTTTTGGGGGAATCTCAGCTTTGAATTCAGCAGAGGACAAGGATGCCCCATCATGGACTCTGTGAGTCCATTTTGTGCCCACCTTGCTGGAGTTGCCAGGTGTCAGTGGTGCACCACTGCACGCTGTGTGAGCCTTCTAGTGGGAAGGAAGCTCTAGTTCAGTGGCATTGTCTGCACATGTTACACATGTGGATGTGGTGGTGTTATGTCTGGGCTAACATGGCTATTCTTTGGTGTTGAACCTAGTGATTTAGTAATGGTGAATAAGTGATCATATTTAATTGGCAGGAAAGATGAAACAACAATAAATTTTCATACCTACATACCATTTATAGTTAATTATCACCTCCTGGCACAAGGTACAGCTCAATTTCTCATGGCTGTAGGGCTTCTGGGGCCTGGCTTGGCTGAGCTCATGGCTTCTTAAAATACCAAGCTGGGTTCCAAGCTACTCCAGGCCTCTAACATGGCCCAGCCTGGCCTGGCCTGGTCTTTAGGGGCTCAGCTTCACTAGATCAGGGCTTTCAGGCCAGGCCTTGATATCACTAGTGAAATGTGGCCTCTATTGGACAAAGTTGCCAATTTCTTATATGAAGAGTGGAGTTGGGGGGAAAGCAGTAAAAGATATGATGTTTATTAGCAAATTAGCAGGAACATGTATAGGTCTGGACAGGTAACTACAGAACTCATGGGGCCTTGGCAAGGTCTCCCATTGTACAGAGCCACTACAGAGCTGCCACAGTGCTACAGGTTGTACAGCCACCAGTGCCACTGTATAGCAGATTTGTAATCACCACTACTATACAGTACCACATAGTGCCACATTATGCTACTGGGTGTTTTCCTTTTTATTCCCCTCCATTCACATCAAGTTGTAGAAATAAAAAATATTTTGTAAGTACTACAGACTATCTAATATTACCTGTACATAGAGTGACATCCAAAACCATTCCAATACCTAACCTTGATGCAGTGCATGAAGTGCACTGTGATAATCCGTGGGAATTTCGCTTAGGTGTAGCTGAACCAAACAATGTACAAACCCTTGGCTACAAATGGGTCCCTGGATCATGTGATTTGATCCAGATATGGCTGAGATATGCCCATTTTAAATTAGTTAACTCATTGGAACAGTTTTGGGACCTTTGCTCTGGATAGTAAAATCATTGTCTGGAATGGAAATGGATGCTGATTCTTTATAACATTGGCTGAGGAACATGTGTAAATATATCTCCCATCACATATAAACTCCAACACCCAAAAACATGGTGCATTCACAACATGTTCCATACTTCCCTTTTATCTCCATACAAAGGGAACAATATACATAGCCAAAACTTCCCGAAAACACCACTGGATCTTATCCAAGGCAAGGAACAGTTTGAGGTGGAAACCATCTTACAACATTGAGGCACCCCAAGACAAAGGCAATTCCTAATCAAGTGGAAAGAATATCCCATGTCTAACAACTCTTGGGAATCTGAATGAAACCTTGGGAATGCCAAGGAACTCCTCTTAGCATATAAAACCACATGCCTCAAAGTCTTCCCCCTCAAACACAACCTATTCGCCATCTTCACTGATGCTGTTATCAAACTCTATTCCCATGTCTTGCCTAGTCCTCCCCCTCACTGCTTGTTGTAATGGATTTGAAGTAAACCCTGAAGACCTAATTCCTCTCATCATGTTCCTCAAAGACAAACCTTCCATGACTTGTCTCAACTTCCATATGGATACAGGTTCTTCCATGGACTGTCTAGTTTGTGCCTACCATCTCTGCCTTTCCCTTTAAACCAATTTTAATACCATTAACCAAATTGCTTCTGATTCTTTAACCTATGCTAACCTTCCCACCTCCATTTGTCTTGGCATTGAAAAACAGAAATTTGCTATTCTTACCACCCTTGACCAACTTTATTTTCATGATATGATAACTTACGTTAACCTTTCACTCATGTTACACCCCCCTTCTCCATCACAATCACCCCCTCTTGACATGACACCCCTTGTTAAAACTCAACCCTTCTCCCCCTTGGCATCTTCATCTCCTCTCACCACTATGGAAGAAGCTGTCTTGGAATGAACAGACTTTTATTGAAGCACCATGGATCATCCACTCCTCAGCACCCACTCCCATTACAATAAGACTTGCTACTCTTGCTGCCACCTGGGACATTACCAACAGGATTGTTGCTGGTACCAGTGCCCTTTATGTGATTGTAGCCAACCCCACTACATCAAAGCCAATTGTCCCAGACAACCCATTCATTACACTTGAAAAGGAACTCAAGTAGCATCCTGTCTTCCAGATCTGCCTGTTCAACATGGAGATTCCTCCACTGCTCCTATTCCTATTCCTTCTCCCTAATGCTTAACCCTGCCATTTCCCAACCCCTTGCCATCTCCTACTCCTTCACATCTCTCTCTCCCTCCTTACATCCCTGTTGACAATGAAGAAGAAGGACCTTCTGACAAGGAAGACATCATTGTAGTCATAAGAATCAAAATGGATGACAATGACTATCAGCAACTTTCTAATTAGATCGCCAAAGCCACCCCACCTGATTCCCTGTCCTCCATCTTAGCTAATGCTGGCTAGGAACATGACTCCCCACCCCCTCCATTCAATCTCAGGGATGATGAACTTGTCAATGCACCCTGGGGATCAATGGCTCAAGTCTACCCACCCATTCATGCTTCCCAATGGGACTGACTTTGTGTATTCAATGGAAGGTCTGGTAACTTTCATTATACGAAGGGGGTGATGTTACAATTTCTTGCTTCTTTCTTCACCATGCTTTTCTTCTACCTTTAGGACATATCCATCATCTTTGCTTGGATAATCTTGCTTATCTTTAAGTCTGTCTCAACACGAACAATTATGTTTCCTTTCTTAGTCAAAGTCCATTTCATCACGGACTATTTGTTCTATGACATTCTTCCACTTTCTATTGGATGAATCATTGTCCAATCATATTATTCCTTCATATTGTACAATACCTTTGTTCCCTTTTATGTTTTACTTTCCCATACCTTGCTAATTCATATAAGTAGTGTAGTATGATACAAAAGGGGTCCTAAGCTTGATCTGCTTGAACTTCCACCTTGTCTTACAATAGCATGAATCCATCCTATGTGAACTTTCACATTTGTTGCCTAAGTTCTCTTTCTAGCTTCACTCAAACTTAGGCCCTCCTTGTTATGCTGACTTGGAGCTTTCTTTTGAACATTTGGACTCATTGGCTAGTTGCCTTTGTTATATGTTCAAGAACCAGAATCCAGAACTCTCTATGCTTTGTTTCCAAGCTCTATGTTAGTCCCTACCTGGGCCTAGTATAGAAGTGTGTATGATTGCGCAGATCAAGTATGGGAAGATACAGTACATGGCAGTGAGGTACTTATACTATGGAATGCACAGCATGGAATAGTATAGAATATGAAAGAAATGCATGACTAAGCACCTATAAGGAGAAGGTACCTATGGAGTAGCTGTCCGAGATAAAGACTAATCACAAACAAAGCAAGAGAAATAAGGTCCTAAGAGAAGTAGAACGTGGCGGTATCGATAGGATATAAGCAAAGGTCCAGAAGCATGGGGAATCTCATAGGAAAAGAGTAGAACATCATGAAATAGATAGGAAATTGTAACAAGATCTTGTGAATGGGTCCAGAAAACAAGATTTTTATGGTTCATCAATATTTCAAAGGGGTGGGTAGCACCCAGGAGGTAGTGTTATTACTTATGCAAAGCAAAAATGATCACTTAAAGTTCAAGGTCAGCTGTATGATAATTGCACACCACTGGGGAATGGAAATGGGAAATGAAAGCAATCAGACACCAGTGGTTACTCTGCTTTTGTGATAGGATAGCACCAAGACCAAGACCAGATCCATCAGTTTTAACATGGAAAGAATCAGAGTTGGTGGGAATAGCAAGTGTTGATGCTGATATGAGAAGGTGTTTGAGACAATCAAAGCTACTTTGGCATTCATTTGTCCAAAGAAACATTGGCTTGCTGGAGGTAAGGGCATTCAATGGATGAGTGATTACAGCAAAGCCCCTAATAAAATGATGATAGAAGTTTAGGAAATCAAGAAAGGCACACACTTCTTTTTGTGTTGATGGGGTGGGCCAATTTACAATTACTTTGACTCTGAGGGGATCCATCCTAATTCCCTCATGCAAAACAATTAAGCCCAGATACTCTGTTTTGTGTGCCTTAAAATTGCATTTCTCATGCTTTAAGTAAAGCTTGTTTTCATGAAGGATCTATAAGACCTGACAAACATCCCATTTGTGTTGTTCCTTCATGATGGAGTAGATTAGAATATCATCCATATAAATGATGACTCACCCCTCATTGATCATCTTATGGAAGAGATGATTCATCATCATCTGGAAAGTTGCAGAAGAGTTGGTAAGACCAAAAAACATGACAAGTAGCTCAAAAAGACCACAATTGCTACTTTCCACTTGTCACCCTCTTTCATCCACACATTATTGTAGCCCAAATATATATACAGTTTTGTGAAATAGTTGGCTCCTTTCAGCTTATTGATTAGCTTAGAGATGAGGGGAAGCAGATACTAATTCTTGATAGTGATCTCATTTAATCAATGGTAATCCTAAACAGGATGAAGATGGCCATCCTTTTTCTTCAAAAAGAAGAATGGGGAGGTGAAAGGGGATTATGAGGGACAGATACAGTGACCTTCAAAACCATTGCAATAACTAACCTTGATGCAGTGTGCGAAGCACACTGCAAGCACTTGTGGAAATTATGCCTATATTTGGTGGAACCAAACAAAGTACAAACTCCTGGCTACAAATCGGTCCCTGGATCATGTGATTTGACACAGTGGCTGTGGAGATATGTCCATTTTAAACTGACAATACCATTGCAATGGTTTTGCTCACTATTGAAAAAGAGATGAAATCCTGTTGAAACATGATGATACTTGGTATTGTTTGGTTGTACAAACAAATATAAACATTCAAATATTATGTCTGAGTGTGAAATTGATCAAACACATCTTAACTTTCAACCACATTCATCATGAGATCTATCTCTTCCACTTAAAAGAACACCATCCTTTCTATGCTTGATTCTGGCCACTCTGCTCACTCCATTGCTACTGCCACTGGTCTTCATGTCTCCACCATATCCAGACTCCATTCCAAAGAGTGTTCTGAGCTTCAGAAGGCTGCTGGAGGTTGTCCTCACAAGCTTTCCCCTGGCAACATTCACCATGCTATCCGTCTCATCTTCTCTGGCAAGGCTGATAATGCTGTTCAGGTGACCAAAGCCCTCACCAATATTGTCAATCAACCTTTCTCTACCACCACAGTATGCTGCCACTTGAGAAAATCTGGTATGAAGGCTATGGTGAAGTCCAAACACTCACTTCTCTCAGCTAGGCATTGCAAGGCTCGCTTGGACTTTGCTTATGCACATAGAGATTGGACTGTGGATGACTGGAAGAGGGTAGTATGGTCTGATGAGACCAGGATTAATCACCTAGGGTCAGATGGGCACAAGTGGGTGTGGAAAAAGTCAGGTGAGAGCCTTAGTGATAGATTGGTTGAAGATACAGTCAAGTTTGAAGGTGGTTCTTTGATGATGTGGGGGTGCATGAGTCGGGAGGGTGTTGGCTATGCCGCCAAGATTGATGGTAGGATGGATGGGGACCTTTACCTTCAGATTTTGAAGGATGAACTCCTGAATACCCTGGAGTATTATGGTCTCAATCCTCCTAATACCATCTTTCAGCAAGATAATGACCCAAAGCACACCTGCAAGAAGGTCAAGGACTGGCTAGAGGAGCAGGATTTCAGGACTATGAAGTGGCCTGCACAGTCTCCTGACCTAAGGCCCATTGAACACCTCTAGGGCTACCTCAAAAGAAGGCTTGCAGAGTGTGAATACCCCCCTAATGGAATTTTGAAATTGTGGGAGAGAATTTAGGAGATATGGGAGGGAATACCAGTTGAGGAGTGTCAGAAGCTGATTGAGAGCATGCCTAGAAGGATTGAGGCAGTGATCAAGGCAAAAGGTGGCTATACCAAGTACTAATTTACCCAAATACCTACTTGATACCAGAAGGAGCAAAACCATTGCAATGGTATTGTCAGTTTAAAATGGACATATCTCCACAGCCACTGTGTCAAATCACATAATCCAGGGACTGATTTGTAGCCAGGAGTTTGTACTTTGTTTGGTCCCACCAAATATAGGCATAATTTCCACAAGTGCTTGCAGTGCGCTTCGCACACTGCATCAAGGTTAGTTATTGCAATGGTTTTGGAGGTCACTGTATGTCCTAATTGTAAATTCTCTTTCAGAAAGGAATCCAACTCTTACTACTCTGATGGGGACAGGTTGTACATCTTGCAGTCAATAACATGATCACCAGGAGTGAGTTCAATAGTGTGATCCCAAGGACAGTAAGGAGGAAGCTCATCAAAGCTTTCCTTGGTGAAGACATCTTTGAAGCAATGGAGATATAAAGGAGCAACTTCACGAAAGGTTTTCTGTGTGTTTGTACTTGGCAATGCAGCTACAAGGTCAGTTGACACAGTAAGCAAGTACATTGTGACATCTAGCTGAAATAGCTGTTCCCCTTTTGCAAACCACACACATTCCATATCATCTTCTTTGTCCAGTACCTGGGATGCAGAACCATGATCATTTGCACAAAGAAAGGTGAGCTTGGCTGTGTGCCAATCAATGGTGGGATTATGAAGACACAACCAATTGTGGCCTAAGAAAACTGTGTTGGTGCCCAGGTCTATGACAGCTAAAGTAATCTGTTCCTCATGATCACCAACATGAAGCTTTAAAATGACAAAGTCTTCAATTCATCCCACCAAGTTAAGTGTACTGTCTGCATTATAGATAGGAACTATATGAGGAAGTTTGAATGTTTGGAGTCCTTTCTCCATGACAAATGCTTGGTCAATAGAGGAACCAGTACACTGAGCAACAAAACTGTCTCAATGTTTGGAACATTTGAATTGTTATATGAATATCTAGTGCATCTTTGATGCTAGACCCATGATTATAGGTATCATTAGAAAGCCCTGATAAAGGGCTTTCC